>JANCRA010000406.1:0-45871 GCA_024362935.1 Setophaga petechia
AAGCAGGAACTGCACCAACTCAGTCACCTGTGGGGGAATGAGCAGGGGAAGGCACAGAGCGGGCTGAGCAAAAAAATGCAAATACAGGAAAATTCGATAATGAGTAGAGAAGGGATCACCTCAACTTACCTTTTGGTTCACCTGGTCCTGGGAGTGCAGCTCCACCTGGGTCGGGAGGGTATCATCCTCCCCATCGGTCGCCTGAGTGGAAAGAACAGGAGAAGTGAGGCAATTTCATGATAGAGAAGGCACCAAAACCGAGAAGGGAGAGTAAATGAAGGGAGAATGGGTGTGGGGGGAGCAGCCTCTCACCTGAGAGGCCGCCGAGCCTTTTGCTGCGCTTCCCCCGCGACATTTCTCACAGCAGTTCTGAGGGGAAAACAAACACTAGGCGGGCTAAAACCGCGACGGGAGCGCCTCTAAGGCCGCTCCCCGCGTCCCCCCCCGCAACAAGGCCGCAGAAAATCCCTCAAGGCCCGGCCAACGACCCGGCCCGGCCACGAACCGGCACCGACCGCGCTCCGACCGCGACTGCGCTGGCCCCGCCCACACTGCCGACCCCTCCCGCGCCAGCGCCGCTTCCCATTGGCTCAGCCCCCGCTTGCCCCGCCTACCGCCCTATCTCCGCGTCGCGATTGGCTGAGAGGCGGAGATCGCCCCGCCCACTAGAGCCCGCCGGGCGAGTCTCGCGCTCCATCCTCCCCCCCCACTCCCCTCAGGTGCCGAAAAAGGCGGGAAAAGTTTCGCGCTCCCCCCCCCTTCCCCCCCCCCATCCCGTCCCCCTCACGACGACGAAATGGCGGCGAAACGGCGTAAAAAACAACGCAGAACCCCACAAAATGACCCGCAGCGGTCCATTTGGACCCTCCCTTCGCCTTAACAGCCTTTAGTCGCCTGTAACGCGCTGCCAGGGCCACTTCCCACAGGCGGCAAAAAGGCGGCAGAGGCTGAGGGGAGCTTGGTGCCCGTACCCAGCCCTAGCCCCAGCATTGGGATATTGGGAGCACCCCAAAATAAAGGGGGTGGGGTCATCCTGGGGGTCAGGACTGTGAGAAGGGGGAGACCGGAGAGGTTTTGTGGAAGGGTCTCAAATCCTCTGAGGAGCTTTGCAGGCTTTTGAGAGTCCCTGAAGGATTTGGGGAGAGGTCCTGGGGATGCTTTGGCGGTCCTGGAGGGAGGGGAGTGGGAAATAAATTTTCTGGTCCTGTCCCTTTAAGTGAGCCCCCGCCCCTTTATGCAAACTTTATCATTCGATGCCCCGCCCATTTCTGAGTGAGCCCCGCCCCCCGTTACCACGGTAACCGCCTCTTACCGGAAGTGACGCGCCGGAAGCGGAAGCGGCGCCATGAAGCTGCTGACCCACAACCTGCTGAGCTCCCACGTGCCGGGGCTTGCGGCCCGGGGGCGGATTCCCCCTCAAGATCGAGGTGCGGGGCTCGGGGGGACGCCGGGGGGTACCGGGAACGGCGGGGACACTTCGATTCCTGCCCCCCGGCAGGGCCCCGCCACCTCTTGCCGTTACCGGTTACCGGAGCCGTTACCGGAACCTTAGCGGTGTTCCCGTTACCGGATCCCCCGTTCCCCTGGCACCGCCGGGAATCCGATCGGTGCGCCCGTATTTACCTCCCGTCAGTCCCGTTACCTCCCTCGTTATTCCCGGTAGCTCCTCCATGAACCCCCCGGTAATTTGTCCCGTTGCCCTCAATAAATCCCCCGTTAAATCTCCCGTTTAGTCCCCAATTTGCGGCCCCGTTCCCCGCTTGTTAACCCTCCCTCGTTATCCCAGTCCGGTCCCGTTATCCCGGTTCCCCTCCGTTATCCCCGTTCCCGTTATCCCCGTTCCCGTTATCCCAGTCCGGTCCCGTTATCCCCGTTCCCGTTATCCCCGTTCCCGTTATCCCAGTCCCGTCCCGTTATCCCCGTTCCCGTTATCCCGGTCCCCCATCCCCGCCGCAGTTCGGCTCGGCCCGGTTCCTCCCCGTTAATTCCCCGTTAACCCTCTCCTTACCCTCATTAACCACCGGTAATTTCCCCCGTTAAATCCCCGTTAATCCCCCCATTTTTCCCATTAGCTCCCCCGTTAATCCCCGCTCTAACCCCGTTCCCTCCTGTTAAACCCCGGTAACCGTTTCGATCCCTCCGAGTATTACCCCCGTTAATTGTGCCGGTAACTCCTCCAGTTACCGCCGTTAACGGCGCCGTTAAAACTCCCGTTAACCCCCTAATTAACCCCCTAATTAACCCCCGTTACTTTCCCCGTTATCCCCCCGTTCTTTCCAGGTTTCGGCCCGGTCAGAGCCCCCCGTTAACCCCCCCGTTTACACCTCCCGTTATCCCCCGGTTTTTGTTCCCGGTTCTCCCGGAGCCGCCGCGGTTCGGGTCCGGTCGGAGCCCCCCGTTAACCCCCCCGTTACACCTCCCGTTATCCCCCGGTTCTTGTTCCCGGTTCCCCCGGAGCCGCTGCGGTTCGGGTCCGGTCGGAGCCCCCCGTTAATGCCGTTGTTCCCCCGTTACACCCTCCCGTTATACCCCGGTTTTTGTTCCCGGTTCCCCCGGAGCCGCTGCGGTTCGGGTCCGGTCGGAGCCCCCCGTTAACCCCCCCGTTACACCTCCCGTTATCTCCCGGTTCTCCCGGAGCCGCCGCGGTTCGGGTCCGGTCGGAGCCCCCCGTTAACCCCCCCGTTACACCTCCCGTTATCCCCCGGTTTTTGTTCCCGGTTCTCCCGGAGCCGCCGAGGTTCGGGTCCGGTCGGAGCCCCCCCGTTAACCCCCCCCGTTACACCTCCCGTTATCTCCCGGTTCTCCCGGAGCCGCCGCGGTTCGGGTCCGGTCGGAGCCCCCCGTTAACCGCCCCGGTCCCCGCAGGCCGCCGAGGTTCGGGTCCGCCCGGTGCCGTTCAACGCCGCCTTCGTGTCCCGGATGGTGCCGCGGCTCCGCTGGGACGCGCTGAGGGAGGCGGCGGAAAGCGTGAGCGGGATTGGGGACACCGGGGAACCGGGAACGGGGGGAACCGGGGAGACTCCAGGAATCGGGGGGAGGACCGGGAAAGGGCACCGGGAACCGGGGGCAGGCACCGGGAACCGGGGAGAGGGACCGGGAACTGGAGAGGGGGGGACTGGGGGAACCGGGGGGAGAACGGGAAAGGGACACCGGGAACCGGGAACGGGGGGCACCGGGGAGACTCCAGGAATTGGGGAGGGACCGGAAAGGGCACCGGGAACCGGGGGGAGGCTACGGGGGAGCTCCGGGAACAGGGGCAGGGAACGGGGAACCGGGAACTGGAGAGGGGGGACTGGGGGAACTGGGAACCGGGAAGGGCACCAGGAACCGGGAGAACCGGAAAGGGACACCGGGAACCGGGGTGGAGAACCGGAAGGGGACACCGGGAACCGGGGGGAGAACCGGAAAGGGACACCGGGAACCGGGGCAGGCTACGGGGGAGCTCCGGGAACCGGGGCAGGGAACCGGGGAGAGGGGTCGGGAACTGGAGAGGGGGGACTGGGGGAACCGGGGGGAGAACCGGAAAGGGGACACCGGGAACCGGGGGAAGAACCGGAAAGAGACACCGGGAACCGGGGGGAAGAACCGGCGATGGGGCAACGAGAACGAGGGGGGAACCGGGATCCAGGGGGGGCTCTGGGAACCGGGAACCGAGGGGGGACCGGGGGGAACCGGGAACCGAGGGGAAACGGGGGGGAACCGGGGGAGGGTCGGTTTTGAGGGGGGATTTGGGGTTTATGGGGAAATTTGGGGGGGATTTTAAGGGTCCTGAGGGAGAATTTGGGGGGATTTGAGGGCGATTTTTTGGGGGGTCCCAGGGGAGAATTTGGGGGGATTTTGAGGGTCCCGCGGGGGGAATGTGGGGGGATTTGAGGGCGATTTTTGGGGGGTCCCAGGGGGGAATTGGGGGGTGGATTTTGAGGGTCCTGAGGGGAATTTGAGGGCAATTTTGGGGGGCTCCTGGGGGGGAATTTGGGGGGTGGGTTTTGAGGGTCCCAGGGGAGAATTTGGGGTGGGATTTTGAGGGTCCTGGAGGGAAATTTGGGGGGGATTTGAGGGCGATTTTTGGGGGGGTCCTAGGGGAGAATTTGGGGGATTTTGAGGGTCCTGGAGGGGAATTTGAGGGCAATTTTGGGGGGCTCCTGGGGGGGGAATTTGGGGGTGGATTTTGAGGGTCCTGGAGGGGAATTTGGGGGGATTTGAGGGCGATTTTTTGGGGGGGTCCCAGGGGGGGATTGGGGGTGGATTTTGAGGGTCCTGGAGGGGAATTTGAGGGCGATTTTGGGGGGTCCTAGGGGGGATTGGGGGTGGATTTTGAGGGTCTTGGGGGGAAATTTGGGGGGATTTGAGGGCGATTTTTGAGGGGGTCCCAGGGGAGAATTTGGGGGGGATTTTGAGGGTCCCGCGGGGGAATTTGGGGGGAATTTGAGGGCGATTTTGGGGGGGGTCCCAGGGGAGAATTTGGGGGGATTTTGAGGGTCTTGGGGGAAATTTGGGGGGGATTTGAGGGGGGATTTTTGGGGGGGTCCCAGGGGGGAATTTGGGGGTGGATTTTGAGGGTCTTGGGGGAAATTTGGGGGGATTTGAGGGCGATTTTTGGGGGGCTCCTGGGGGGGATTTGGTGGGATTTGAGGGCGATTTTGAGGGGGTCCCAGGGGAGAATTTGGGGGGATTTTGAGGGTCCTGGAGGGGAATTTGGGGGGGATTTGAGGGCGATTTTTGGGGGGCTCCTAGGGGGGAAATGGGGGTGGATTTTGAGGGTCCTGAGGGGGAATTTGAGGGCAATTTTGGGGGGGGTCCCAGGGGAGAATTTGGGGTGGATTTTGAGGGTCCTGAGGGGGAATTTGGGAGGGATTTGAGGGCAATTTTGGGGGGCTGTAGGGGGGGGATTGGGGGGTGGATTTTGAGGGTCCTGGAGGAGAATTTGAGGGCGATTTTGGGGGGTCCTAGGGGGGGATTGGGGGTGGATTTTGAGGGTCCTGAGTGGGAATTTGGGGGGATTTGAGGGCGATTTTGGGGGGGTCCTAGGGGAGAATTTGGGGGGATTTTGAGGGTCCTGGAGGGGAATTTGGGGGCAATTTTGGGGGGCTCCTGGGGGGGAATTTGGGGGTGGATTTTGAGGGTCCTGGAGGGGAATTTGGGGGATTTGAGGGCGATTTTTGGGGGGGTCCCCAGGGGAGAATTTGGGGGGGATTTTGAGGGTCCTGGGGGGGAATTTGGGGGGATTTGAGGGCGATTTTGGGGGGGTCCCAGGGGGGGGATTGGGGGTGGATTTTGAGGGTCCTGGAGGAGAATTTGAGGGCGATTTTTGGGGGGTACCAGGGGGGGATTGGGGGTGGATTTTGAGGGTCCTGGGGGGAAATTTGGGGGGATTTGAGGGGCGATTTTTGGGGGGGGCTCCTGGGGGGGAATTTGGGGGGTGGATTTTGAGGGTCCTGGAGGGGAATTTGGGGGATTTGAGGGCGATTTTTGGGGGGCTCCTGGGGGGGAATTTGGGGGGATTTTTGAGGGTCCTGAGTGGGAATTTGGGGGGATTTGAGGGCGATTTTTGGGGGGCTCTAGGGGGGGATTGGGGGGTGGATTTTGAGGGTCCCTGGAGGGGAATTTGGGGGGGATTTGAGGGCGTTTTTGGGGGGGTTCCAGGGGGAGAATTTGGGGGGATTTTGAGGGTCCTGAGGGGGAATTTGAGGGCAATTTTGGGGGGGCTCCTGGGGGGGAATTTGGGGGGTGGATTTTGAGGGTCCTGGAGGAGAATTTGAGGGCGATTTTGGGGGGGTCCTAGGGGGGGATTGGGGGGTGGATTTTGAGGGTCCTGGAGGGGAATTTGGGGGGATTTGAGGGCGATTTTGGGGGGCTCCTGGGGGGGATTGGGGGTGGATTTTGAGGGTCCTGGAGGGGAATTTGGGGGGGATTTGAGGGCGATTTTGAGGGGGGTCCCAGGGGAGAATTTGGGGGGATTTTGAGGGTCCTGGAGGGGGAATTTTGGGGGGATTTGAGGGCGATTTTTGGGGGGGCTCTAGGGGGGGGATTGGGGGTGGACTTTGAGGGTCCTGGAGGGGAATTTGGGGGGGATTTGAGGGCGTTTTTGGGGGGGGTTCCAGGGGGAGAATTTGGGGGGATTTTGAGGGTCCTGAGGGGGAATTTGAGGGCAATTTTGGGGGGCTCCTGGGGGGGGAATTTGGGGGTGGGTTTTGAGGGTCCTGGAGGGGAATTTGGGGGGATTTGAGGGCGATTTTGGGGGATCTGGGGGAAGTTTTGGGGGGTCTAGAGTGGATTTGAGGGCGATTTTGAGGGTCCTGGGGGGGATTCTGGGGAATTGGGGGCTGCAGGGGGAGGGGGTTCTGGAAGGGTCGATTTAGGGGAAATTTGGGGGGGGGTCTAGGGGGGATTTGGGGTGGATTTTGGGGGTCTGGGATCTTCAGGGGAAGGGTGGTGTGGGATGGGTTGGTCTGGGGAAATTTTGGGGAGATTTGAGGGCAATTTTGAGAGTCTGGGGGGAGAATTTGGGGGGCTCCAGAGGGAGGCGGGGCTGGGGGCAGTTTGATTTGGGGGTCGAGGTGGGGCTTGAAGGGATTTTGAGGGTCCTGGAGGGGAATTTGGGGGTCTGGGAAGGGATTTTGGGGATCTGGGAGTGGCCAATCAGATTTTGGCCTTCCCCAACCTTGAAGATTCTTCTTACATTTTTGAGACTCCCAAAGTTGAGGATTCCATTTTTAGGAGGGAGTTTACACTCAGGGGTCTCCTCTAACCACCCCCCTCCCCTTTTTTCGTGCCCCCCAAAGTTGGGGCGCCCCTCAGAGCCTGCCCCCCCGAGCCCACCCCGGGCTACGAGGGCCGACGAGGAATTCCTGCGCCGCCTCCACCACGTCCTGCTCGAGGTCAGGGGGGTCCCCAAAACCCCTCCCAACCCCCCCAAACTTCTCAGAGGAGGGGTTCCCCGAATCTCAGGGACCCCCCAAATTTGCAATTTTTTCCCCCCAATCTCACAGGTGGAGGTGCTGGAGGGGTCCCTGCAGTGCCCGGACTCGGGGCGGCGCTTCCCCATCTCCAGGGGGGTCCCAAATCTGCTCCTGAGTGAGGACGAGGCCTGAGGAGGGGTTGGGACCCCCCAAAATTCCCCCCAAAATGGAGCTGAGCCCCTCCCCAAAAGAAAGAATCCAGCAGCACAGGAGAAAAACCCCGAATTTCCACGGTTTTACCCCAAAAACGGGGCCTGAATTTCACCCGATGTTCAAGCACTGAGGGGCGTGGTTTGAGCAGCCTCATTTGCATATGCATGAAGTTACCCTAACACCCCTCCCCTATGCAAATTTTGAACGTTTGCTTATTTGCATTTTGGGCGGGGAATTGTTTTATTTGCATAATGGGAGAAGAATTTTGCCTTTTTTTTTCTCAGTTTGGCTTTTTGTCTCCCTAAATTTTTCCTTCCCTCCCAAACTTCCCAGTTTTGCCCCCAATTCCTTTTTTTTTCTCAGAATTTCAGCGTTATTTTTTTTCCAAATCCCTGTTTTTTATCTCAAAATCCTCCAGTTTTGCCCTCTAATTCCTCTCTTTTGTGCCAGTTCCCTCCCTTGTACCCCAAAATCCAGATTTTACCCCAAAATCTCATGGTTTTGCCCTCATTTTTTTTATATTTTGCCATCAAATCCTCCTTTGTGCCCCAATCCCCTGTTTTTACCCCCAAATCTTCTCTTTTTATTCCAAACCTCCTGTTTTTCTCCAAAATCCCATTTCTTTTTCTTGTCTTTTCTCTTCCCCATGTTGTGGCCTGTTGCATTTGTAATATTTCCCATAAATTTAATAAAAATATCTTTTTTTGCCCGATTTTGGGCCAGAATCGGCGCTTTTGGTCTCTTTGAGGATTCTCTCAGGGGAATCCTTTGGGATGGAGGGGACGGGGGTGGCTGGGGGAGGCCGGGAGGGAATTTTGGGACAACCTGGAAGCTCCCAGGTGAGTGGGGGAACCTGGGAGGGCCCTGGAGCCGCTGTTCGGGAATTCCTGAGGCTCGGGAATAATCCCGGAGGGGTCCCCGGTGTTCCCAGGAGCACCTGGAGCCATTTCCAGGTGTCCCCGCTCACCTGGGCGGACCCAGCCGGCCTTTGGAGGACCCGGTTCGTCTCTATGATCCCAGAGCGCCCCCGCGAGCTCCGTCTCGATGGTTTTCGGCGCGCGCCGCCGGAAGTGGCGCCATCACGGGGCGCCGCCGGATGTGACGTTCAGTTCGTAGCGGCAGCGGGTTGAGGCGGGGAGCGGCGGTTGGAGCGGCCCGAGGGGACGGTGAGGGCCGGGGGGGCGGACCGGGGACACCGGGAGGGGGACGGGAGGGGGACCGGGAGGGGGACATTGAAGGGGGGGAGAGGGGGCGGGGGAGGGGGACACTGAGGGGAGGGGGAGGGCCGGGGGGGGAGGGGCCAGAAGGGCCCGAGGGGCGGGACGGGGCGGGGGGAGTCTGTGAGGGGCGGGAAGGCCCCTCATGGTCCCCTCAGTGCTCCCCCAATGTCCCCCTCAGGATCCCCCCCAGTGTCCCTCCAATGTTTTCTCTCAGTGTCCACTCAGGGTCCCCTCAGTGTCCCCCTCAGGGTCCCCTCAGCGTCCTCCCAATGTCCCCTCATGGTCCCCTCAGTGCTCCCCCAGTGTCCCCTCAGGATCCCCCCAGTGTCCCTTCAATGTTTTCTCAGTGTCCCCTCAGTGTCCCCTCAGGGTCCACTCAGTGTCCCCCCCAATGTCTCCTCAGTGTCCCCTCACTGTCCCCCTCAGTGTCCCCCCCAATGTCCCCTCAGGGTCCCCTCAGTGCCCCCTCAGTCCCTGTCCCCGCTCTGTCCCCTGCGTCCCCTCAGGGTCCCCATTATCTTCCCCCACCCACTCCGTCCCTGTCCCCAGAGTGTCCCCCAAGCCCTCCACTCTGTCCCTGTCCCCTCCCTCGCTGTGTCCCTGTGTCCCCTCAATGTCCCCAATGTCCCCCTGTGTCCCCAGGCGCCATGTCCTCGACGTCACAGAAGCACCGGGGACTTCGTGGCGGAGCCGATGGGGGGACAAACCCGTGGGGAGCTTGGCCGGGATCGGGGACGTGCTGGGCAGGAAACTGGAGGAGAAGGGCTTTGACAAGGTGGGACACTGGGGGACATCTGAGACACCTGGGGACACCTGGAGACATTGGGGACAGTGGGGACATTGGAAACACCTGGGGGATAGCAGGGATGTTGGGGACAGTGGGGGACATTGGGGGTCGTGCTGGGCAGGAAACTGGAGGAGAAGGGCTTTGACAAGGTGGAGCTGGGGACACCTGGGGACTTTGGGGGACATTGGGAACACCTGGGGATAGCAGGGACAGTGGGGACATTGGGGGCACTGGGGACATTTGAGGTACCTGGGGACACCTGGAGACATTGGGGACAGTGGGGACATTGGGGTCGTGCTGGGCAGGAAACTGGAGGAGAAGGGCTTTGACAAGGTGGGACTGGGGACACTGGGGGACATCTGAGACACCTGGGGGACATTAGGAACACCTGGGGATAGCAGGGACAGTGGGGACATTGGGGGGCACTGGGGATATCTGAGACACCTGGGGACACCTGGAGACATTGGGGACAGTGGGGGACATTTGGGATAGTGGGGACATTGGGGACATCTGGGGGTATTGGGGACGTTGGGGACATGCTGGGCAGGAAATTGGAGGAGAAGGGCTTTGACAAGGTGGGACATTGGGGGACACTGGGGACCATCTGAGACACCTGGGGACAATGGGAACACCTGGGGATAGCAGGGACAGTGGGGACACCTGGAGACATTGGGGACAGTGGGGACATTGGGGACTTGCTGGGCAGGAAACTGGAGGAGAAGGGCTTTGACAAGGTGGGACACTGGGGGACACTGGGGACATCTGAGACACCTGGGGACATTGGGGACACCTGGGTGATAGCAGGGACAGTGGGGACAGTGGGGACATTGGGGGCACTGGGGACATTTGAGACACCTGGGGACACCTGGAGACATTGGGGACAGTGGGGACATTGGGAGCTCTGGTGACATCTGAGACACTTGGGGACACCTGGAGACATTGGGGACAGTGGGGACATTGGGAGCTCTGGTGACATCTGAGACACTTGGGGACACCTGGAGACATTGGGGGACATCTGGGGGTATTGGGGACAGTGGGGATGTGCTGGGCAGGAAACTGGAGGAGAAGGGCTTTGACAAGGTGGGACACTGGGGACACTGGGGACATCTGAGACACCTGGGGACATTGGGAACACCTGGGGATAGCAGGGACAGTGGGGACATTGGGGGGCACTGGGGACATTTGAGGTACCTGGGGACACCTGGAGACATTGGGGACAGTGGGGACATTGGGGACGTGCTGGGCGGGAAATTGGAGGAGAAGGGCTTTGACAAGGTGGGGACACTGGGGGACATTGGGGACACCTGAGGACACCTGGAGACATTGGGGGACACCTGGAGACATTGGGGACAGTGGGGACATTGGGGACATTGGGGACGTGCTGGGCAGGAAACTGGAGGAGAAGGGCTTTGACAAGGTGGGGACACTGGGGACATTGGGGACATCTGAGACACCTGGGGACAATGGGGACACCTGGGGACACCTGGAGACATTGGGGACAGTGGGGACATTGGGGTCGTGCTGGGCAAGAAACTGGAGGAGAAGGGCTTTGACAAGGTGGAGCTGGGACACCTGGGGACATTGGGGACACCTGGGGACACCTGGGGACATTGGGGGACACCTGGGGACACTTGGGACACCACTGTCCCCTCCCTGTCCCTCTCAGCCATTCGTGGTGCTGGGGCAGCTCTGGGATCTCTTGGGGGCTGCCGGGCTGGGGTGGGACCGGAGCTCTTTGGGGTCACTCAGGGAGGACAGGGGGGACTCTGGGTGACATCCCCACGCCCTGGTGACACTGCTGTCCCCTCCTTGTCCCCTCGTGGCAGGCGTACGTGGTGCTGGGGCAGTTCCTGGTGCTGGGGCAGCCCCCACAAGGACCTGGAGCTGCAGGGCTGGGGTGGGGACTGGAGCTCTTTGGGGTCAATCAGGAAGGACAGGGGGACTCTTAGCAGTGTCCCCCACCCCCTGGTGACACCTCTGTCCCCTCTCTGTCACCCTCCCTGTCCTTCACTGTCCCTCTCAGCCATTCCTGGTGCTGGGGGCAGTTCTGGGATCTCTTGGGACCACAGGGCTGGGGTGGGACCGAAGCTCTTTGGGGTCACTCAGGAAGGACAGGGGGACTCTGGGTGACATCCCCCACGCCCTGGTGACACCTCTGTCCCCTCATTGTCCCCTCGTGGCAGGCGTACGTGGTGCTGGGGCAGTTCCTGGTGCTGCGCAAGGACGAGGAGCTGTTCCGGGAGTGGCTCAAGGAGACGTGCGGGGGCCAACGCCAAACAGAGCCGCGACTGCTCGGGCTGCCTGCGCGAGTGGGTGCGACGCCTTCCTCTGAGCCCCCTCCCCAAAAACGGCACCTCCAGACCCCCCCCGAAGCCCCTCCCTGCACCCCAAAACCCCCCCCCCGAGCTCCTCAGCCCAGCCCTGCACCCCAAAATCCCCTTTGCTGCACCCCAAAAATCGCCCGAGTTCACAGCGAGTCCAGCTGGTGTCAAGGATCCCTTGGAGGGGTTGGGGAATCCACAAAAGCATCCTGGGGACCCCAGAACCATCCCTGGGGACCCCAAAAACCACCCCAGGGAGCCCAAAATCAGCTCTGGGGACCCCAAAACCATCCCGGGGACCCCCAAAACCAGCTCTGGGAATCCCCTGAGTTCTTCAGGGACCCCAAAACCCATCCTGGGGACCCCAAAAACCACCCCAGGGAGCCCAAAACCATCCTGGGGACTCCCCCTGGGTTCTTCAGGCACCCCAGAACCATCCTGGGGACCCCAAAACCACCCCAGGGAGCCCAAAACCATCCTGGGGGACCCCCCCTGAGTTCTTCAGGGACCCCAAAACCATCTTGGGGACCCCAAAACCATCCTGGGGACCCCACAATCAGCTCTGGGGACCCCAAAACCACCCCAGGGACCCCAAAACCACCCCAGGGACCCCAAAACCAGCTCTGGGAATCCCCTGAGTTCTTCAGGGACCCCCAAAACCATCCTGGGGACCCCAAAACCA
Organism: Setophaga petechia; assembly: GCA_024362935.1. Classification (NCBI taxonomy): domain Eukaryota; kingdom Metazoa; phylum Chordata; class Aves; order Passeriformes; family Parulidae; genus Setophaga; species Setophaga petechia. Next base: position 12,123 of record JANCRA010000406.1, read on the forward strand.
CCCCAGGGAGCCCAAAAATCAGCTCTGGGGACCCCCAAAATCAGCTCTGGGGATACCAAAAACTGACACAAGGACCCCCAAACCAACTCTGGGGACCCCCAACACCACCCCCAAGGACCCCCACAAACCAGCTCTGAGGACCCCCAAAATTCTACCGACCTCTTCCCCCAACCCCACACCCACACCCATGGGAGCCCCAAACCGGTGCTGCCACCCCCAAAACTCATCCAGGGGTGGGGGTCCCATGGTGCCACCCCTCCCCCATCACCCCAAAACCAGTTGGGGGGGTTGAGGGGGGGGTCTTCCCCCCAGCACAGGGTGGGATTTTGGGGTGCCCCTCTCCCCCCACGCCTTTAGTGTTACTTTGGGGTGCCCCCACCCCCCTCCCACCCACAAGGGGGGGGGTCTGTGTTATTTTGGGGGTACCCCCTCCCCGAGTTTGTTTTTAAAATGGATTTTCTAAACAATAAAGGTTTTGCTGTGCTGCAGCTTGGGAGGCGTCCTGGGATTTCAGGGGGGGCACAGGGAAGGATTTGGGGGTCTGGGGAAGATTTTTGGGGGGACCTGGAGACAGAATTTGGGGTTGGGGGAGGATTTGAGTGTTGGGGGCAGGATTTGGGAGGCCTTGGGGCAAAATTTAGGGGTTCGGGGCAGGATCTGGGGGGTCCGGGGCCAAATCTGGGGGGCCTGGGGACAGAATTTGGGGGCACCAGGGAGAGAATTTGGGGGGGACCGGGGAAGATTTGACTGGCCTGGAGGCAGAATTTGGGGGTTGGGGGCAGGATCTGGGGGGCCTGGGGAAGATTTGGGGGGCCTGGAGGGAGAATTTGGGGGTTGGGGGGCAGGATCTGGGGGGCCTGGGGAAGATTTGGGGGGGTCTGGAGGGAGAATTTGGGGGTTGGGGGCAGGATCTGGGGGGCCTGGGGAAGATTTGGAGGCTCCCATAGCGGCCGGGCTCCTCCAGAGCAGACGAGTTTGACCTCCGAGCCGCCCAGAGCGGCCCCCCCTGCAGAGCAGACAAGTTTAACCTCCGAGCTGCTAGAGCGGAGTCCTCCAGAGCAGACGAGTCGCATTTCCCCTATCAGCGTGCGCGGCCCAGAGCGGCCCCGCGGAGCCGGAACTTCCGGGCAGCAGCGGCGGCGGCGGGAGGATTCGAACATGGCCGCGGCCGCCGCCTCCTCCTCCCGGCGCCGCCGCCGCCCCCGCGGCCACCCCAACCCGCTGTTCGCCCGCTGGCTGCGGGGAGTGGCGGGACGAGGCGCAGGGCACCTGGGCCAGGGGCACCTACGAGAGGGTAGGTTCGAGTGGGTGGGTTTAGGGGTGCCCACGTCGGCGAATTTGGGGCGCCCAGGTGGATTTAGGGGTCCCCGGGTGGATTAAGGGCGCTCAGGTGGGGCGAGTTTTGGGGTCCCTGGGTGGATTTAGGGTGCTCAGGTGGGTGGTTTAGGGGTGCCCCAGTGTAGTTTTCGCGTGCCCGGGTGGGTTTAGGGGTCCCCGGATAAATTTACAATCGCCAGGTGGGCGATTTTGGGGGTGCTCAGGTGTGTTTTGGGGGTTCCTGGATGAGTTTAGGGTGCCCAGGTGGGTGCTTTTGGGGGTACCCAGGTGTGTTTCAGGTACTCTGGTTTTGTCTCAGGTGTGTCTCAGGTGTATTTTTGGGTACCCCAGGTGTATCCCAGGTGTATCTCAGGTGTGTTTGGCCTCGCCAGCTGTATCCCAGGTCTATTTTGGGTTTCTCAGGTACATTTCAGGTGTGTCCCAGGTGGATTTCAGGTGTATTTTGGGTACCCAGGTGTATCCCAGGTGTGTCTCAGGTGTATTTCAGGTGTGTCCCAGGTGTATTTCAGGTGTATCCCAGGTGTGGTTTAGGTGTTTCAGGTGTATCTCAGGTGATTTTTGGGTGCCCAGGTGTATCTCAGGTGTGTCTCAGGTGTATTTTGGGTACCCAGGTGTATCTCAGGTGTATCTCAGGTGTATCCCAGGTGTATCTCAGGTGTATCCCAGGTGGATTTCAGGTGTATTTTGGGTACCCAGGTGTATCTCAGGTGTGTCCCAGGTGGATTTTGGGCTCCCCAGGTGTGTCCCAGGTGTATCCCAGGTGTGTTTCCCCCCAGGCCCTGCGCTCTCTCTCCCGGTTCCCGCTCCCGCTCCCTTCCGGCCGCGCCGCCGCCATCTTGCAGAATTTTGGCCCCGCCCTCTGCGCCCGCCTCGACCAACGGCTGAGCCAGCACCGCCGGGGTGGGCGGGGCCTAAGGGGGCGGGGACATGTAGTGGGTGGGGTCTGTGAAGGGTGGGGGTGTGGCTTGAGTAAGCCACGCCCCTTCCCCACCCAGCAGTAGTACAAGTGGGTGGGGCATGTGGAGGGGGCGTGGCCTCAAAGGGTGGGACATTGGTGGGTGGGGCATTGGTGGGAGGTCCTTCTGATGGGGGGTGGGGCTAAATAGACCAGGACTTTGCTGTTGGGGCTGTTTTGCATACTGATTTACATCTCATTTGCATCCTGCAGAACAGGGGCTCCCAGCCACGCCCCCTCGGCAGGGGCGGTGCCCAGCCCCTCCCCCAGCCCCGCCCACGGTGAGTCCAATCCTCGCCCCTCCTCCAGCCAGGACCCCTCCCCACCATTCCCCACAGGGGGGTGAGGGGCAGCGGAAGCCCCGCCCCCAACCTCTGCCCCTCCCCCTTCCTCCAGCACCGCCCCCACCAGTCCCCGGCCACGCCCCCCGCTCTCGAGGCCACGCCCTCCTGCTGGTCCTGAGCCAGGTGAGGGGGAGGGGACACACCTGGGGGGGGGTGGGGGGAGGGGGTCCACACCCTGCCCCTCCCCTTCCTCACCCTAAGCCCCGCCCCCAGAGCCCAGAGCCCCTCCCAGAGGCGGAGCTTCTGCAGCAGGCCCAGCCCCTTTGTGACCACGCCCCTGACCGCGGTGAGTGACAGGAGGGACCCCCCGCGCCCCTCCCCCACCTGGGCACCCTCCCCCCGGGTTTGGGGGCGGGGGCTGACCCCCGGGTCCCCCTCCCCCACAGGCGGCTCTGGGGCCTCTCCTGCGCCGGGGGCTCGTGCGGAGGAGCGGCCCGCCCCCACAGGTAGGGCTGGGGACCCCCCCCAGGACCCCCCCGGGACCCCCAGACTCACCTGGGACCCCCCCGGGACCCCCTCGGGACCCCCAGACTCACCTGGGACCCCCCCCGGGACCCCCAGACTCACCTGGGACCACCTGGGACCCCCCTCATGGCCCTCAGACTCACCTGGGATCCACCTGGGACCCCTTCAAGGCCCTCAGACTCACCTGGGACACCCCCCAGGACCCCCAGACTCACCTGGGGACACCCCCGGGACCCCCAGACTCACCCGGGACCACCTGGGACACCCCCCAGGACCCCCAGACTCACCTGGGATCCACCTAGGACCCCCCTCCAGATCTCCAAGACTCACCTGGGACCACCTGGGACACCCCCTCAGGACCCCCAGACTCACCTGGGACCCCCCCCTTCCTGATCTCCCAAAACTCACCTGGGATCCACTTGGGACCCCCTCAGGACCCCCAGACTCACCTGGGACACCCCTGGGACCTCCCCAGACTCACCTGGGATCCACCTGGGACCCCCCCTCCAGATCTCCAAAACTCACCTGGGACCACCTGGGACACCCTCAGGGGCCCTCAGACTCACCTGGGACCCCCCCCAGAACTCCTGGAACCCCCCCCAGGAACTCCTGGGACTCCCAAGACCCCTCGAGACCCCCCGGGACCCCCCCTGGATGCACCCTGAGACCCCTCAGGACCCCCCCCCCCCAATTTCACCCTCTTCCCCCCCCCCCAGGTACGCGCTGACCCCGCGGGGGCGGAGCCTCGCCGAGGGCCCCGCCCCCCCGGCCGGGTGTGCCCGCAGCGCCCCCTGGCGGAGCAGGACGAGAACTGCGCCCCCTCCCCGCCTGCGTGAGTTTGGGGGGGCTGGGGACACTTGGGGACACTTTGGGGGGTGTTGGGGACAGTTTGGGGGGACTGGGGACACTTTGGGGGACACTTTGGGGGGTTTGGGGACACTTTGGGGACAGTTTGGGGGGTTTGGGGACACTTTGAGGGGGTTTGGGGACAGTTTGGGTGGGTTGGGGTAACTTGGGGACACTTTGGAGGGTGTTGGAGACAGTTTGGGGGGGCTGGGGGACACTTTGGGGACACTTTGGGGGGTTTGGGGACAACACTTTGAGGGGGTTTGGGGACACTTTGGGGAGGTTGGAGTCACTTGGGGACACTTTTGGGGGGTTTGGGGGACACTTTGGGTGGTTGGGGTCACTTGGGGACACTTTGGGGACATTTTTGGGGGGTTTGGGGACACTTTGGGGACATTTTGGGGGGTTTGGGGGACACTTTGAGGGGGGTTTTGGGGACATTTTGGGTGCTTGGGGTCACTTGGGGACACTTTGAGGGGGTTTGGAGACATTTTGGGTGGGTTGGGGTCACTTGGGGACACTTTTGGGGGGGTGTTGGGGACAGTTTGGGGGGTTTGGGGGACACTTGGGGACACTTGGAGGGCTGGGGACACTTTGGGGGGTTTTGGGGACACTTTGTGGGGGGTTTGGGGACACTTGGGGACATTTTGGGGGGGTTTGGGGACACTTTGGAGGAGTTGGGGGTCACTTGGGGACACTTTGGGGGGCCTGGGGGACACTTCGGGGGGCCTTTTGGGGGGGTTTTGGGGGACACTTTGAGGGGTTTGGGGACACTTTGGGAAGGTTGGGGTCACTTGAGAAACTTTGGGGGGGGTCCTGGACCCTTTGGGGACACTTTGGAGGGTTTGGGGACAATTTGAGGGGGTTTGGGGACACTTTGGGGAGGTTGGGGGTCACTTGGGGACACTTTGGGTGGTTGGGGACACTTGGGGGACTCTTGGAGGGCTGGGGGACACTTTGGGGACACTTTGAGGGGGTTTTGGGGACACTTTTGGGTGGTTGGGGTCACTTGGGGACACTTTGGGGGGCCTGGGGACACTTTGGGGGACATTTTGTGGGGGGTTGGGGGACAATTTGGGGACATTTTGGGGGGTTTGGGGACACTTTGGGGACATTTTGTGGGGGGTTGGGGACAATTTGGGGACATTTTGGGGGGTTTGGGGACACTTTGGGGACATTTTGGGGGGTTTGGGGACACTTTGAGGACATTTTGGGGGGTTTGGGGACACTTTGAGGGCATTTTGGGGACACTTTGGGGGGGGCTGGGGGACACTTTGGGTGGTTGGAGTCACTTGGGGACGCTTTGGGGGAGGTTGGGGTCACTTGGGGACACTTTGGGGGTGTTGGGGACACTTTGGGGACACTTTGGGGGTTTTTGAGGCATCCGGAGAGGGGTGGCAGAGGTGTCCCAGCCCTCGGGGTCACCGGAGGTGACTTTGGGGTGACTTTGGGGGTGACTTTGGGGTCCCCCAGGTGCGACCCCGAGCAGGAATTTGAGCTCAGACCCGGCGAGTTCGAGATCGTGCTGTGCGCCGACGTCACCGAGGCCAACGGGTGACTGTCCCCCATGTCCCTGTCACCCCCCGGGTGTCCCCTGTCACCCCCTGTGTCCCTCTGTCACCCCCCCGGGTGTCCCTGTCACCCCCTGGGTGTCCCTGTCACCCCCTGTGTGTCCCTGTCCCCTCCCATCCCTGTGTCCCCCCCTGTCCCTGTCACCCCCCGTGTGTCCCCCTGTCACCTCCCATCCCTGTGTCCCCCCCTGTCCCACCCTGTGTCACCCCTGTCCCTGTCACACCCTGTGTCACCCTCCCATGTCCCTGTCACCCCCCTGGGTTTCCCTGTCACCCCCTGTGTGTCCCTGTCCCTGTCACCTCCCATCCCTGTGTGTCCCTGTCCCCTGTCACCCCCCGTGTGTCCCTGTCACCCCCTGGGTGTCCCTGTCACCCCCCCGTGTGTCCCTGTCACCCCCTGGGTGTCCCCTGTCACCCCCTGTGTGTCCCTGTCACACCCCTGTGTGTCCCTGTCACCTTCCCATCCCTGTGTCCCCCATGTCCCACCCTGTGTCACCCTCTGTGTCCCCCCTGTCCCTGTCACACCCTCTGTCACCCCCCATGTCCCTGTCACCTCCTGTCCCTGTCAACCCCAGTGTCCCCCTCATGTCCCAAGCCCCAAAATGTGTCCCTTTCATGTCCCCAATGTCCCCTCAACGTCCCCAATGATACATCCCCAATGTGCCCTCAGTGTCACCAGTGTCCCCAATGTCCCCATGACATGTCCCTGCTGTCCCCCAATGTCCCCCAATGTCCCCAATATCCCCGCTGTCCCCCTCAATGTTCCCCCAAGCCCCCTCAATGTCCCCAGTGTCCCTCAATGTCCTTGCTGTATGTCCCCACTGTCCCCAATATCCCCGATGTCCTCCATGGCCCCAAATGTCCTCTGATGTCCCCCCAATGTCCTCAATGTCCCCACTGTCCCCACTGTCCCCAATATCCCCAACGTCCCCAATGTCCCCAATGTCCCCAATGTCCTCAATGTCCCCACAATGTCCCCAATGTCCCCAATATCCCCAATATCCCCCAATGTCCCCAATGTCCTCAATGTCCCCAATGTCTCCCCAATTTCCCCGATGTCCCCGTGACGTGTCCCCTGATGTCCCTATGACCTGTCCCAGTGTCCCTCAATGTCCCCGATGTCCCCAATGTCCTCAATGTCCCAATGTCCCCAATGTCCCCAATGTCCCCCAATGTCCCCAATGTCCCCAATGTCTCCCCAATATCCCCAATGTCCCCAATGTCCCCAATGTCCCCAATGTCTCCCCAGTGTCCCCAATGTCCTCAACGTCCCCAATGTCCCCAACGTCCCCAATGTCCTCAATGTCCCCACAATGTCCACAATGTCCCCAATGTCCCCCAATATCCCCAATGTCTCCCCAATTTCCCCAATGTCCCCAATGTCCTCAATGTCCCCAATGTCCCCAATGTCCCCAATGTCCTCAATGTCCCCACAATGTCCCCAATGTCCCCAATATCCCCAATGTCTCCCCAATTTCCCCAATGTCCCCAATGTCCTCAATGTCCCCAATGTCCTCAATGTCCCCAATATCCCCAATATCTCCCCAATGTCCTCAACGTCCCCAACGTCCCCACTGTCCCCAATGTCCCCGATGTCCTCCATGTCCCCAAATGTCTCCCCATTGTCCCCAATGTCCCCAATGTCTCCCCAATGTCCCCAATGTCCTCAATGTCCCCCAACATCCCCAACGTCCCCAATATCCCCAATGTCCCTCAATGTCCTCAATATCCCCAATGTCCCCAATGTCTCCCCAATTTCCCCGATGTCCCCATGGCGTGTCCCCTGATGTCCCTATGACCTGTCCCCAGTGTCCCTCAATGTCCCCAATGTCCCCAATATCCCCAATGTCCCCAATGTCTCCCCAATGTCCCCAATGTCCTCAATGTCCCCAATGTCCCCAATGTCTCCCCAGTGTCCCCAATGTCCTCAATGTCCCCGATATCCCCAATGTCCCCAATGTCCCCAATGTCCTCAATGTCCCCAATGTCCTCCCCAATTCCCCAATATCCCCAATGTCCCACAATGTCCCCAATGGCCCCAATATCCCCAACGTCCTCAATGTCCCCACTGTCCCCAGTTCCCCGATGTCCCCATGACGTGTCCCCAATGCCCCCACTGTCCCCAGTTCCCCAATATCCCCGATGTCCCCAATGTCCCCAATTTCCCCAATATCCCTAATGTCCCCCGATGTCCCCAATGTCCCCCCCGCTGTCCCCCGCAGCCCCTCCGGGGGGGTCCCGGCCCTGCTCCGTGCCCGGGGGGTCCCGGTGCTGCTGCGGCGCCTCCACGTCGGCGACTTCCTGTGGGTGGCGCGCGAGAAGGACCCGCCCACAGGTGGGCGTGGCCGAGGGGGCGGGGCATGGGTGACCACGCCCCCGTGAGTGGTGTGGCAACCTAGAGCGGGTTGGGGTGGTTTAGTGGGTGTGGCCAAGTGCTGACCATGCCCTCAAAGCAGCACAGCCATTGGGTGGGTGGGGCCAGAGGGGGCGTGGCCAGGCCCAGACTCCACCCATAGGCTGGGGGTGTGGTTATGATAATGAGTGGGGTGTGGCCAGGTGTGATGGGTGTGGCAGTGGGGGTGACCTCACTTGGGTGGGGTCAAATGCTAGCTCCACCCCCACATGTGGTGGGCGTGGCCAAGATGAAACCACACCCCCATGGGAGGCCATGATTGGTGGACATGGCCAATGTAAAGCCACACCCCCATGGGGGCCATGATGGGTGGGCGTGGTCAATGTAAAGCCACACCCCCATGGGGCCATGATTGGTGGGCATGGTCAGGGTGAAGCCACACCCTATTGGCGGCCATGATGGGTGGGTGTGGCCTAGGTGAAGCCCCACCCACATAGAGGCCATGATTGGTGGGCATGGCCAGGGTGAAGCCACACCCCATTGGTGGCCATGATGGGTGGGTGTGGCTAATGTAAAGCCACACCCCCATGGGGGGCCATGATTGGTGGACATGGCCAGGGTGAAGCCACACCCCCATAGAGGCCATAATGGAGTGGGTGGGGCCTGGGATTAACCCCACCCCTTGGTGAGGGGCAGTGCATTGAGTGGTGGGCGTGGCTCTGAGTGGGTTGTGGCCACTCCCAGGCCACGCCCCCCGGGAGCTGGCCCTGGACGTGGTTGTGGAGCGGAAATCGGCGGCGGATCTGGGAACAGCGTCAGGGACGGGCGGTACCGCGAGCAGAAGGTGGGGCCGGGCACTGGGAGGGACTGGGACAGACTGGGAGGGACTGGGAATGAATGGGGCAAACTGGGGAGGGACTGGGAGAGACTGGGAGGGACTGGGAGAGGATCTGAGGGTGACTGGGAGGGACTGGTGGAAACTGGAGGGACTGGGAGGGATTGGGGGGAAACTGGGAGGGACTGGGACAGACTGGGAGGGACCTGGGAGAGGATCTGAGGGCGACTGGGAGGGACTGGGGGAAACTGGGAGGGACTGGGACAGACTGGGAGGGACTGGGAGAGGATCTGAGGGGGACTGGGAGGGACTGGGGGAAACTGGGAGGGACTGGGACAAAGTGGGAGGGGCTGGGAATGAATGGGGCAAACTGGGAGGGGAACTGGGGAGGGACTGGGACAGACTGGGGTGCACTGGGAGGGGACTTGGTGGGGATCTAAGGGGGGACTGGGAGCCACTGGGGGGGACTGGGGTAACTGGGATGGACTGAGTTAACTGGGGGGCACTGGTTTTAACTGGGAAGGACTTGGGGGCACTGTGGGTAACTGGGAGCAGCTGGTTTAACTGGGATGGACTGGGGGCACGGGGGGTAGCTGGTTTAACTGGGATGGACTGGGGGGGCACTGGATTGAACTGGGGGTAACTGGTTTAACTGGGACAGACTGTGGGTAACTGGTTTAACTGGGATGAACTGGGGGGCACTGGTTGAACTGGGATGGACTGGGGGGCACTGGTTGAACTGGGATCATCTGGGGGGCACTGTGGGTAACTGGTTTAACTGGATTGAACTGGGGGGTAACTGGTTTTAACTGGGATGGACTGGGGAGCACTGTGGGTAACTGGTTGAACTGGGAGGAACTGTGGGTAACTGGTTTAAACTGGATGAACTGTGGGAAACTGGTTTAACTGGGATGGACTGGGGGGCACTGGATTGAACTGGGGGTAACTGGTTGAACTGGGATGGACTGGAGACCACTGGGGGTAACTGGTTTAACTGGGATGGGCTGGGGGGGCACTGGAATGAACTGGGGGTAACTGGTTTAACTGGGATGACCTGGGGGCACTGGTTTAACTGGGATGGATTGGGGGGGCACTGGGATGAACTGGGGGTAACTGGTTTAACTGGGATGGACTGGGGGGGCACTCGATTGAACTGGGGGGGCACTGTGGGTAACTGGTTTAACTGGGATGAACTGGGGGGGCACTGGTTTAACTGGGATGAACTGGGGGCACTGTGGGTAACTGGTTTAACTGGGACGGACTGTGGGTAACTGGTTTAACTGGAATGAACTGTGGGGTAACTGGTTGAACTGGGGGTAACTGGTTGAACTGGGATGGACTGGGATGAACTGGGGGTAACTGGTTTAACTGGGGTGGACTGGGAGAGCACTGCGGGGTAACTGGGGGTAACTGGTTTAACTGGTTGAACTGTGGGTAACTGGTTTAACTGGGATAGACTGGGGGGCACTGTGGGTAACTGGGGGTAACTGGTTTAACTGGGATGAACTGAAGGTAACTGGTTTAACTGGGATGGACTGGGGGCACTGGTTTAACTGGGATGGACTGGGGGTAACTGGTTTAACTGGGAAGGACTGGGGGGCACTGGGGGTAACTGGTAGAACTGGATTGAACTGGGGGGCACTGGTTGAACTGGGGGTAACTGGTTTAACTGGGATGAACTGGGGGCACTGGTTTAACTGGGATGGACTGGAGAGCACTGCGGGGTAACTGGGGGTAACTGGTTTAACTGGGACGGACTGTGGGTAACTGGGAGGGACTGTGGGTAACTGGTTGAACTGGTTGAACTGGGGTAACTGGTTTAACTGGGAGGGGGCTGGGGGGACACTGGGATGGACTGGGGGCACTGGATTGAACTGGGGGTAACTGGTTTAACTGGGAGGGACTGGAGAGCACTGGGGGGTAACTGGTTTAACTGGGATGGACTGGGGGGGCACTCGATTGAACTGGGGGGCACTGTGGGTAACTGGTTTAACTGGGATGAACTGGGGGGCACTGGTTTAACTGGGATGGACTGGGGGGCACTGGATTGAACTGGGGGTAACTGGTTGAACTGGGATGGACTGGAGACCACTGGGGGTAACTGGTTTAACTGGGATGGGCTGGGGGGCACTGGAATGAACTGGGGGGTAGCTGGTTTAACTGGAATGGACTGGGGGCACTGGTTTAACTGGGATGGATTGGGGGGGCACTGGGATGGACTGGGGGGTAACTGGTTTAACTGGGATGGACTGGGGGGCACTCGATTGAACTGGGGGGCGCTGTGGGTAACTGGTTTAACTGGGATGAACTGGGGGGCACTGGTTTAACTGGGATGGACTGGGGGCACTGGTTTAACTGGGATGAACTGGGGCTAACTGGTTTAACTGCGAGGGACTGGGGGGGACACTGGGATGGACTGGGGGCACTGGGATGAACTGGGGCTAACTGGTTTAACTGGGATGGACTGGAGAGCACTGGGGGTAACTGATTTAACTGGGATGGGCTGGGGGCACTGGATTGAACTGTGGGTAACTGGTTTAACTGTGGGTAACTGGTTTGAACTGGGATGAACTGGGGGGCACTGGGGGTAACTGTGGGTAACTGGGGTTAACTGGTTTAACTGGTTGAACTGGGGTTAACTGGTTGAACTGGTTGCACTGGTTTCCCCGGGCCGTTGTCCCCGTGGCAGTTCCGGCTGGCGGCGCTCGGGGCTGCGCTGCCACCCTGTACCTGCTGGAGGAGCCGGCGCCCGGCGAGCCCCTGGCCCTGCCCCTGCCCAGCCTGCGCCAGGCGGCCGCCAACACGCAGGTACCCCCGGGACCCCTCCCCCAAATTACACAGGACCCCCGGGACCCCTCCCCGAATTACACACAGACCCCCGGGACCCCTCCCCAACACGCAGGTACCCCCCGGGACCCCTCCCCAAATTACACAGAGACCCCCGGGACCCCTCCCCAACACGCAGGTACCCCCCGGGACCCCTCCCCAAATTACACAGACACCCCCGGGACCCCTCCCCAAATTACACAGAGACCGCGGGACCCCTCCCCAAATTACACAGAGACCCCGGGACCCCTCCCCGAATTACACAGAGACCCCGGGACCCCTCCCCGAATTACACAGAGACCCCCCGGGACCCCTCCCCAAATTACACAGAGACCCCCGGGACCCCTCCCCAAATGACACAGACCCCCTCCCCAACACGCAGGTACCCCCCGGGACCCCTCCCCAGATTACACAGAGACCCCCGGGACCCCTCCCCAAATTACACAGACCCCTCCCCAACACGCAGGTACCCCCCGGGACCCCTCCCCAAATTACACAGAGACCGCGGGACCCCCTCCCCGAATTACACAGAGACCCCCCGGGACCCCCTCCCCCGAATTACACAGACCCCTCCCCCAACACGCAGGTACCCCCGGGACCCCTCCCCAAATTACACAGACCCCTCCGGGACCCCTCCCCAAATTACACACAGACCCCCGGGACCCCTCCCCAAATTACACAGAGACCCCTCCCCAACACGCAGGTACCCCCCGGGACCCCTCCCCAAATTACAGAGAGGCCACTCCCAACACGCAGGTACCCCCGGGACCCCTCCCCAGATTACAGAGACCCCTCCCCAAATTACACAGAGCCCTCCCTAATTACACAGAGACCCCTCCCCAAATTACACAGAGACCCCTCCACAAATTACAGAGAGACCCTTCCCCAACACACAGGTACCCCCCGGGACCCCTCCCCAAATTACACAGACCCCTCCCCAAATTACACAGACCCCTCCCAAAATACACAGAGACCCCTGAAACCCCCTCCCCAAAATACACAGAGATCCCTCCCCAAATTACACAGAGACCCCTCCCCTAATTACACAGGTACCAGAGACCCCTCCCCTTAATACAGAGAGACCCCCAGACCCCTCCCCTAAATCCAGAGACCCCTCCCCAACACACAGGTACCAGAGACCCCTCCCCAAAACACACAGAGACCCCTCCCCAACACACAGGTACCAGAGACCCCTCCCAAATTACAGAGAGACCCCTGAAACCCCCTCCCCAAAATACACAGAGACCCTCACAACACACAGGTACCAGAGACGCCTCCCCTAAGTACACAGGTACCCCCGAGACCCCTCCCCAAAATACAAAGAGACCCCCCTCCCCTAAATACACAGGTACCAGAGGACCCCTCCCCTTAATACAGAGAGACTCCCAGACCCCTCCCCTAAATACAGAGACCCCTCCCCAAAACACACAGGTACCCCCAGACCCCTCCCCAACACACAGGTATCCCCGGGACCCCTCCCCAAATTACAGAGAGACCCGTCCCTAACACACAGGTACCAGAGACCCCTCCCCTAAGTACACAGAGACCCCCCAGGCCCCCTCCCCAAAACACAAAGAGACCCTTCCCCAAAATACACAGAGACCCCCCAGACCCCTTCCCTAAATCCAGAGACCCCTCCCCAACACCCAGGTACCCCCAGACCGTTCCCCAAAATACACAGAGACCCCTGCCAAAACACAGAGACCCCCAGACCGTTCCCCAAAATACACAGAGACCCCTCCCAAAACGCAGAGACCTCTGAGACCCCTCCCCTAAATGCAGAGACCCCTCCCCAGCACCCAGGTACCCCCGAGACCCCTCCCCTAAGGCAGAGCCCCCTCCCCAGGTCGTGGACGGGCTGCTCGTGGTGCGCACCAGGGACCCCCAGGACTCGGCCGCGTATTTGGGGGTCCTGGGGGAGCAGCTGAGGAGGAGATTTGGGGTGAGGGGGGCTTGGGGGGGGCCACAAAGGGGGGGGTTTGGGGAGGAGGGGATACTGGGGGGGGGGGTTACAGGTAGCCCTGAGACCCCTCCCCAAAATACAGAGAGCGCTCTGTGAGCCTGGGGGGGGCACAGAGAAATTGGGGAGGGGTCACAAAGGGGGGGGGGGGGGACATTTTGGGGAAGGGGCAATTGAGGGGGACATTGGGGGGATAGAAGGGGGGGGTTGGGGGGGCTGGGAGGGGGGAATTGGGGGAAATTTTGGGGGGATCATTGGGGGGGGGGTCAGAGGTAGCCCTGAGACCCCTCCCCAAAATACAGAGAGTGCTCTGTGAGCCTGGGGGGGGGGGCACAGAGAAATTGGGGAGGGGGCGGGGATATTGGGGAGGGGGGAATTGGGGGGGTTGGGGGAGGAAATAGGGGGAAATTTTGGGGTGGGGGGGGGATGCTCACAGGTACCCCCTGAGACCCCTCCCCAAAAGTCCCCTGAGCCCAGGGGGGGGACACAGAGAATTTGGGGGGGGGGGCGTCAATGAGGGGGGGGTCCCTGACAACCTCCCCCCCTTCCCCTCCCCCAGGGCCGCGTGCTGAGGGCGTGGGGGGGGGGCGTGACCGCCCGGGGCCCCCCCGAGCCCCCCCGGGACCCCCCTGGCCCTGCTGCCCTTCCAGAGGCTGCGAGAGGGGGGGGGCAAGAACCAGGTGGGGCTGGGGAGGGGGCGAGAAATGGGGCTGGGGGGGAAATGGGGAAAAATGGGGCTGGGGGTGGAAATGGGGCTGGGGGGGGAAATGGGGCTGGGGGGGGAAATGGGGCTGGGGGGGGGAAATGGGGGGAAATGGGGCTGGGGGTGGAAATGGGGGAAATGGGGCTGGGGGTGGAAATGGGGCTGGGGGTGCAAATGGGGGAAATGGGGCTGGGGGGGGGAAATGGGGGGAAATGGGGCTGGGGGTGGAAATGGGGGAAATGGGGCTGGGGGGTGGATATTGGGGGGGAAATGGGGCTGGGGGGGGAAATTGGGGAAATGGGGCTGGGGGGGGAAATTGGGGAAATGGGGCTGGGGGGTGGAAATGGGGGGGAAATGGGGCCTGGGGGTGGAAATGGGGGCTGGGGGGTGGAAATGGGGGAAATGGGGCTGGGGGTGGAAATGGGGCTGGGGGGGAAATGGGGCTGGGGGTGTAAATTGGGGGAAAATGGGGCTGGGGATGGAAATGGGGGGAAATGGGGCTGGGGGGTGTAAATTGGGGGAAATGGGGCTGGGGGTGCAAATGGGGGAAATGGGGCTGGGGGTGCAAATGGGGGAAATGGGGCTGGGGGTGGAAATTGGGGAGGGGGGGAACCCAAAGGATCTGGGGGGGTTAAGGGGGTCCTGGGGGTGGGGGGGGGTCCTAAAGGGGTTTGGGACATTCTGGGGGGGCATTGGGGGAGTTGGGGTTCACTAAATGGGTCTGGGGGCGTTAAAGGGGTCGGGGGTGGCCCCAAGGGGTCCTTTAGGGGGGAGGGGGGGGGGTCCTGAATTCATCCGGGGGGGGCAGAAGTGGGACATGGGGGGGGTGCCCGGGGGGGCTTTTTGGGGTCCCCTCACTCCCAGTTTAGTCCCCCCCAGGCCCAGACCCTGTCCTGGGGTGGCATTTTGGGTCGGGAGGTGTTTTGGGGTCCCCTGACCCCCATTTTCCCCCCATTTCCAGGCCCAGACCATGCAGGCCATGTCCTGGTGGAGGATTTGGGGTCAGGGGGGGATTTTTGGGGTCCCCTGACCCCCAGTTTTGTCCCCCCCAGGCCCAGACCCTGTCCTTGGGGTGGCATTTTGGGGTCGGGGGGGTGTTTTTGGGGGTCCCCTCACCCCCATTTTCCCCCCATTTCCAGGCCCAGACCATGCAGGCCATGTCCTGGTGGAGGATTTGGGGTCAGGGGAGGATTTTGGGGTCGGGGGATGTTTTGGGGTCCCCTCACCCCCAGTTTAGTCCCCCCCAGACCCAGACCCTGTCCTGGGGTGGCATTTTGGGGTCGGGGGGTGTTTTGGGGTCCCCTGACCCCCATTTTTTTCCCCTTTTTCCCCCATTTCCAGGCCCAGACCGTGAGGGCCTTGCCTTAGGATGGCATTTTGGGGTCGGGGGGAGTTTTGGGGTCCCCTCACCCCCATTTTCCCCCATTTTCCCCCATTTCCAGGCCCAGACCATGCAGGCCATGCCCTAGGATGGCATTTTGGGGGTCGGGGGTGTTTTGGGGTCCCCTGACCCCCATTTTCCCCCTTTCCAGGCCCATACCATGGGGTCCGTGCCCTAGGATGGCATTTTGGGGTCGGGGGGTGTTTTTGGGGTCCTCTGACCTCCATTTTTTCCCCCATTTTCCCCCCATTTCCAGGCCCAGACCATGCAGGCCATGTCCTGGTGAAGGATTTGGGGTCAGGGGAGGATTTTGGGGTCGGGGGATGTTTTGGGGTCCCCTCACCCCCATTTTTGTCCCCCCCCAGGCCCAGACCCTGTCTTGGGGTGGCATTTTGGGGTCGGGGGGAGTTTTGGGGTCCCCTGACCCCCATTTTCCCCCATTTTCCCGCCATTTCCAGGCCCAGACCGTGGAGGCCGTGCCCTAGGATGGGATTTTGGGGTTGGGGGGTGTTTTTGGGGTCCCCTGACCCCCATTTTCCCCCATTTCCAGGCCCCAGACCATGAGGGCCATGTCCTGGTGAAGGATTTGGGGTCGGGGGGAGTTTTGGGGCCCCCTTACCCCCATTTTTCCCCCCATTTCCAGGCCCAGACCGTGAGGGCCTTGCCCTAGGATGGGATTTTGGGGTCGGGGGGTGTTTTGGGGTCCCCTGACCCCCATTTTTTCCCCATTTTCCCCCCATTTCCAGGCCCAGACCATGCAGGCCATGTCCTGGTGAAGGATTTGGGGTCGGGGGGTGTTTTTGGGGTCCCCTGACCCCCATTTTCCCCCCATTTTCCCCCATTTTTCCCCCATTTCCAGGCCCAGACCGTAGGCTCCGTGTTCGCCCGGCAGCTGCTGCAGCTGGGGGGGCTCAGTGGGGGCCGGGCCGGGGCCGTCCTGCGCCGCTTCCCCACCCCCCGCCAGGTCTGGGGGGGTCCTGGGGGGGGTCCTGGGGGGGTTTTGGGGTCCCCCATGTGGGACCCCCCAGGCTCTGATGTCCCCAAAAGGGACCCGGCCCATGGGGAGGGTCCCGAGGGCAGGGGAGGGGTCTGGGGGGTTTGGGAGGTCCGGGGGGGTTTGGGGGGGGTCCCCCCCCTGAGTTTTTTCCCCCCCCCACAGCCTGATGGATGCCCTGGGACCCTCCCAGGACCCCCAAAAGTGCCGGGAGGTGCTGAGCACCCTGCGCTGCGGCCCCGCACAGAGGTGAGACCCCCTCCCCAAATTCGGGGAACCCCCAAATCCTGGGAACTTCCCCCAATTCTGGGAACCCCCCAAATCCTGGGAACTTCCCCCAATTCTGGGACCCTCAGATCTCAGGGATTCCTCAAATCTTGGAGATCCCCCAAATCCTGGGAATCCCCAAATTCTGGGAACCCCTAAATTCTGGGAACCCCCAAATCCTGGGAACTTCCAAATCCTGTGATTCCCAAATCCCAGGATCCCCAACTCCTGGGATTCCCCCCCAAATCCCAGGGATCCCCCAAATCCTGGAGATCCCCAAATCCCAGGATCCCCAAATTCTGAGACCCTCAAATCTCAGGGATCCCTCAAATCCTGCGGAACCCCCAAATTCCTGGGATCCCCAAATTCTGGGAACTCCCAAATCCTGGGATTCCCCCCCCAAATCCCAGGATCCCCAAATTCTGGGGAACCCCAAATCTCAGGTATCCCCTAAATCCCGGGGATCCCCCCAAATCCTGGAGATCCCCAAATCTCAGGATCCCCAAATTCCGGGGAACCCCAAATCTCAGGGATCCCCTTCCCAAGGACCCCCCCCCAATTCCTGTGTGTCCCCAAACCCCTTTGACCCCCCCCCCAACCCCCAATTTTGGGGTCCCCCCCCGGATTTTGGGGTCTCACCCCTCTCTCTCCCCCCCACAGGAATTTGGGCCCCTCCCTCAGCGGGGCCCTGGTGAAGCTCTACGGGACCCGGGGGCCACTGGACTGAGGGGACACCCCAGTGTCACCCCAGTGTCACCCCAGTGTCACCTCATTGTCACCCCAGTGTCACCCCAGTGTCACCCCAATGTCACCTCCTGTCACCTCATTGTCACCCCAGTGTCACCCCAGTGTCACCTCATTGTCACCCCAGTGTCACCCCAGTGTCAGCCCAGTGTCACCCCAGTGTCACCTCATTGTCACCCCCCAATAAAGCCCCTCCCCCAGCACTGCAGCACCTGGAGTTTCATTTTGGGGGAGGACGGGAGGGGACACGGTGGGGACAGGGGGGTGACACTGGTGACGGTGACAGGGGTGACAGTGACAGGTGACAGTGACACCAGTGACAGTGACAGGGGTGACAGTGACAAGCATGGCAGTCACAGGTGACAGTGACAGGGGTGACAGTGATGGGGGTGGCAGTCACAGGTGACAGTGACAGGGGTGACGGTGACAGGGGTGACAGTTATGGGGGTGGCAGTTATGGGGGTGGCAGTGACACCAGTGACATTGACAGGGGTGACAGTGACAAGCATGGCAGCGACAGGTGACAGTGACAGGGGTGACAGTGATGGGGGGTGGCAGTGACACCGGTGACAGTGACAGGCAGCACAGTGACAGTGACAGTGGCAGGGGTGACAGCCTGAGGTGACACCAGTGATGACGAGGGTGACATGGTGACAGTGACAGGGTGAAGGGGATGGGAGGTGACACCAGTGACAGTGACAGGGTGACAGTGACAGGGTGAGGGTGATGGGGAGGTGACACCGGTGACGGTGACAGGGTGGCCGTGGCAGTTTGGTGACACAGGTGACAGGGACACCTGGAATGGTGACAGTGACAGGGTGATGGTGATGGGGAGGTGACACCGGTGACAATGACAAGGTGACAGTGGCAGTTTGGTGACACAGCCCGGGCTGACACAGGTGACAGGGACACCTGGAACGGTGACAGTGACACCCGTGACAGGAGGGTGGCACCAGGGTGCCCTGGGGTCACTTTGGGGTCTGTCCTGAGCCCTGCGGTCACTCAGGACCCCCAAAGTGTCCCCAAAAGGGGGGGCGGGGTCACCCTGGGGTCACTTTGAGGTCCCCTAAGCGGGGGGGGGGGGGGGTGGGGCTGTCCTGGGACCCCCAAAAATTGGGGGGGGAGGGTCCCAAAAAAGGGGGAGGGGCCACCCCAATGTGCCAGGCCGGGGGTGGGGCCCTGGGTGGGGCCGGGTTTGGGATTTTGGGGGGGTGGGGCCGGGATTGAAATTTGGGATTTGGGATTTGGGGGTGGGTGGGGCCGGGGTGGGGACAAATTTGAGGTTTTGGGGGCGGGGCACGGAGGGGTGGGGCCACCCTTGGGGTTTTGGGGAAGCAGGGCCGGGATTGAGATTTGGATTTGGGGGTGGGTGGGGCCAAATTTGGGATTTGGGATTTGAGGGTGGGTGGGGCCGGGGTGGGGACAAATTTGAGGTTTTGGGAGGGGGGGGGGTTGGGGCCACGTTTGGGGTTTGGGATTTTGGGAACGGCGGCGGGGCCGGGTTTGGGTTGATTTGGGATTTATTTGGGATTTTGGATTTGGGATTGGGGGGGGGCGGGTCCGGCTGTGCCCCATCCCGAGGAGGAGGAGGAGGAGGAGGAGGAGGAGGAGGAGGAGGAGGAGGAGGAAGGAGGTGGCAGCGCGATGCTGGTGGCGCTGGTGGCGCTGGTGGCCGTGGCGGCGGGGGGGGACACGGGGGTCCCACCGAGCCCCCCCCCGTGCCCGCTGGGTTTCGGGGCCGGTGGCCGCGGGCGGCTGCGGGGACAGGGACGAATGTCGCACGGCCGCCGTGTGCCACCACATGTGCCTCAACCATCACGGTGGCTTCGCTTGTCATTGTCACCGCGGCTTCGTCCTGCAGCCCGACGGTGTCACCTGCCGCCGCCGCCGCCACCGGGGACACCGGGGACAGCCCGGGACCCCTCCCCAGCACCTCGGGGGACACCGGGGACAGCCCGGGACCCCTCCCCAGCACCTCGGGGGACACCGGGGACAGCCCGGGACCCCTCCCCAGCACCTCGGGGGACACCGGGGACAGCCCGGGACCCCTCACCCGGAGCTGCCCGAGGGGACCCGGCGCGGTTGGAGCGGCCGGGGATGGAGAGCCCGGGACCGGCGGCGGGACGGGACGGGAGGAGGCGAAGCCTCGGCCCGGGATTCGGTGTCGGAGCGGAACCGCGGCTCGCAGGAGGATTTGGACCGGGATCCCCACCTGGATTCGCAGCGAGATCCGCGTCCGAGCTCGGTCTGGGATCCACAGCACGGTTCGGCACCGGGGAGGCACCGGGAGACGCGGCCCGGGAGGCACCGGGGCTCGCACGGGGATCTGGACCGGGATTGGAACCGGGATCCCCACCAGGATCTGAACCGGGATTCGGACGGGGGATTGGACCGGGATCCCCATCAGGATGTGGACCGGGATTGGAGCCGGGATTCGGACCGGGATCCCCACCAGGAGCTGCCCCCAGAGCGGCACCGGGGGTCGCACGGGGATTGGAACCGGGATCTGGACCGGGATTTGGACCGGGATCCCCTCCGGGGTCTGAACCGGGATCCAGACCAGGACTTGGACCGCGATTGGCACCGGGATCTGGACCGGGATTTGGACAGGGATCCCCACCGGGATCCGGACCGGGATTCCCACCGGGATTGGCACCGGGATCCGGGCCGGGATCTGGACCGGGATTTGGACAAGGATCCCCACCGGGATTTGGACCGGGATTGGCTCCGGGATCCGGACCGGGATTCCCACCAGGATTTCCGTGAGGATTCCCAGCCCGGCGGGCAGCGGGATTGGCCCCGGGATTTACCCGAGGATTCCCGGGAGGATTCGCACCGGGACCGGGATCCAGGCTCGGCGCGGCCCCGGGAGCCGCACGGGGACTCCCGGGAGGGTTCGCACCGGGACTCGCACGGAGAGCGGGGGCTGGGACCGCCCCGGTACCGGGGGGTGGCACCGGGACTCCCTCCAGGGGTCCCACAGGGATTTCGAGCGGGATTTGCCCCCTTCCCCCGAGCCCCCCTATAGGGACGAGGACCCCGATCCTTACGGGGACCCCTATGGGGACCCCGACACCTACGGGGACCCCTACGGGGGCCCGGACCCCCCCTTACAGGGCCGAGGACCCCGGGGAGGGGCCGTGGGGACCCCGAAACTGAGCCCTGGGACCCCGACATTTATGGGGACCCCTACGGGGACCCCTACGAGGATGAGGAGCCCGAGGAGGAGCCCTGGGACCCCGCCGCGCCCCCCCTCGGACCCCTACGGGGACCCCCGAGCCCGGGAGCCTCCGGAGGGGCCGGGACCCCCCAAACCCGGCCCTGGGACCCCTATGGGGACCCCCAGAGTGAGCCCGGAGACCCCCAAACCAGGACCTGGGACCCCTATGGGGATGGGGACCCCCAGAATGAGCCCGGGGACCCCCAAACCCGGCTCTGGAACCCCTATGGGGACCCCCAGAATGGGCCCGGAGACCCCCAAACCCGGCCCTGGGACCCCTATGGGGATGGGGACCCCCAGAATGGGCCCGGAGACCCCCCAAACCAGGACCTGGGACCCCTATGGGGACCCCCAGAGTGAGCCCGGGGACCCCCAAACCAGAACCTGGGACCCCTATGGGGATGGAGACCCCCAGAGTGACCCCGGGGACCCCCAAACCAGAACTTGGGACCCCTATGGGGACCCCTATGGGGATGGGGACCCCCGGAATGAGCCTGGGGACCCCGAAACCAGGACCTGGGACCCCTATGGGGACTCCTACAGTGATGAAGACCCCCAGGATGACCCCATAGGGGACCCCCATAGGACCCCCGACCCCGAGGCTGAGCCCTGGGACCCCCCGAGGGACCCCCATGGACTCAGCCCCTCCCCCAGGCCCCATAGGACCCCCCAAATTTCCTCCTTCAGCCCCCCGGATCCCCCAAGTTCCCTCCCAGTTGCCCCCCCACAATCCCAGTTGCCCCCAGTTACCCCCGCAACTGCCCCCCCCAACCCCAGAGCCCCCCAGTTTGTCCCAGTTACCCTTCCCAGAACCCAGCACCTCCCAGTTACCCCCCCAGTTATCCCAGTTGCCCTCCCAGGGTCAAGGACCCCCCAGCTGTCCCCCCTAAATCCCAGGAGCCCCCAGGTCCCTCCCCAACCGCCCCCCCCGACCCCAGACCCCCCCAGTTCGTCCCAGTTACTCCCCCCAGAGCCGGGGACCCCCCAGTTGCCTCCCCTAAATCCCAGTTGCTCCCAGTTCCCCCCCCAGCTGCTCCCCCAAAAGCCCCCAAGGACTTCCCAGTTATCCCAGTTACTCCCCCAGTTACCCCAGTTACCCTCCCAGTTACCCCAGTTACCCCCCCAGTTGCCCCCCCAAGCCCCAAAACCCTCCCAGTTACCCCAGTTACCCTCCCAGTTACCCCCCCACAGGTCAAGGAGTCCCCAGTTATCCCAGTTACCCCCCCAGTTATCCCAGTTACCCCCCCAGTTACCCCCCCAGAGGCCAAAAACTCCCCAGTTACCCCCCCAGTTACCCCAGTTACCCCCCCAATTGCCCCCCCAAGCCCCAAAACCCTCCCAGTTATCCCAGTTACCCCCCCAGTTATCCCAGTTACCCCCCCAGTTACTCACTCTAAAGCCAAGGACTTCCCCAGTTATCCCAGTTACTCTCCCAGTGACCCCCCCAGTTGCCCCAGCGACCCTCCCAGTTGCCCCCCCAGTGGCCCCAGTTGCCCCCCCAGTGGTCCCAGTTGCCCCCAGAGCCCCTCCCAGTTTGGGCTCCCTGCGGGTGGGGCTCGTGTTCGCGCTGCCCGTGGCACTGGGAGGGGCACTGGTCATACTGGGAGCACTGGGAGGGCTGGGAAGGCCCCCCCGGCCGCCCCTGCCCAGCCCCCACTGAGGCTGAGGGTGATGGGGGGGGGCCCAAACTGGGAGGGACCCCCCCCAAACTGGGGGTCCAAACTGGGAAAGGACCCCCCGAACTGGGAGTGGTTCCCTAAACTGGGGGGAGGATCCCTCCCAAACTGGGGGGAGATGGATCAAACTGGGATCAAACTGGGAGCCCCCCCCCAAAAAAAACCAGTTCAGGGCTCCCCCCCCCACTGCACTCTGCCCCTTCCCAAACTGGGAAAGGACCCCCAAACTGGGAAAGGACCCCCCAAACTGGGAAAGGACCCCCAAACTGGGAAAGGACCCCCCAAACTGGGAAAGGACCCCCAAACTGGGAAAGGACCCCCCCCAAACTGGGAAAGGACCCCCCAAACTGGGATTTTTAACCATAAACTGAGACAGGGACTCATCCCAAACTGGGATTGTTAACCCCAAACTGGGAGAGGACCCCAAACTGGGATTTTTAACCCCAAACTGGGATTTTAACCCCCAAACTGGGATTGTTAACCCCAACTGGGATTTTTATCCCCAAACTGGGACTGTTAACCCCAGACTGGGAGAGGACCCCAAACTGGGACTGTTAACCCCAAACTGGGATTGTTAACCCCAAACTGGGAGAGGACCCCAAACTGGGATTGTTAACCCCAAACTGGGATCATTCACCCCAAACTGGGATTGTTAGCCCCAAACTGGGATTGTTAACCCCAGAGTGGGATTGTTAAGCCCAAACTGGGACTGTTAGCCCCAAACTGGGAGAGGACCCCAAACTGGGAGAGGACCCCAAACTGGGAGAGGACCCCAAACTGGGATTATTAACCCCAAACTGGATTGTTAACCCCAAACGGGGATTGTTAACCCCAAACTGGGAGAGGACCCCAAACTGGGATTGTTAACCCCAAACTGGGATTGTTAACCCCAGAGTGGGATTGTTAACCCCAAACTGGGACTGCCCCCCCCTCCCCCAGTCCCGCCCTGCCCCCCGGGTGGGGGAGGGGCGTGGGGGGGGGGCGAGGGCAATAAAGGGCCGGTGCTGCCCCTCCCCCACCCGGCTCCTGAGTCCTTTTTTTTTTGGGGGGGGGGGGGGGGAGGGGCAGGTGGGGGAGGGGCGGGCAGGGCCGGCTCCCCTCCCCCTCCCGCTCCCGCTCCAGCTGTTGAGCGGATCCAGCTGTGGGTGGGGGAGGGCGCGGCCCCTGAGTCACCACCGAGCCCGGGGTCCCCTGGGGGGGGAGGGGCCGGGGAACGCCCAGGACAGGGGGTCCCCCGGGGGGGGGAGGGGCGTGACGTCATTGATGAGAGGGGGAGGGGAGGCAGGGACGGGGGGGAGCTGCTGGGAGAGTCCCAGTTCGGACCAGTAAAACTCGGACAGGACCAGTCCCACCAGTGTCCCCATCCCAGTCCCACCAGTGTCCTCATCCCAGTGCCACCAGTACAAAACTGGACAGGACCAGTGCCACCAGTGTCCCCATCCCAGTCCCACCAGTTCAAACTGGGCAGGACCAGTCCCACGAGTGTCCCCATCCCAGTGCCACCAGTACAAACTGGGCAGGACCAGTCCCACGAGTGTCCCCATCCCAGTTCAGACCAGTACAAACTGGGCAGGACCAGTCCCAGCAGTGTCCCCATCCCAGTCCCACCAGTACAAACTGGGCAGGACCAGTTCCCCCCCCCATCCCGGTTCCACCAGCACAGCCCGGGTGGCGCGCAGGGGGCGGAGCGAATGCAAATCCCAGCCAGCAGTTCACCAATCACGTTGCGACCATAAAGTTAAAGGGCGGGGCGACACAGTGGGCGGTGACGCAGGCGCAGTTATGCAAAGTAGCCACGGACTCGCCGCCAAAGGCATCATGGGAGCGAAAATTTGGGGAGATTTTCGCGATTTTCGGGCTCCGTGCGTACAAAACGCAGGAGCAAAGTGCGGGATGGGATGGAGAGAACATTCCAGAAGGGTTCGAAGCGGTCGGAGCGCGGCGCGGGGGCGGCCGTGAGGTGCGGGCGGGCCGGGCGGGTTGGGTGTCGGCGCTGGGCGGTGTTTGGGCATCGCTTCTCGGCCTTTTGGCTAAGATCAAGTGTAGTATCTGTTCTTATCAGTTTAATATCTGATACGTCCTCGATGAGAGGACTTTATATTAAACGGATTTTTGGGCTCGGGAGTTGGACCCGGAGCTTGCTCTCCCTCCGCTCCGCGCATCGTCCCGGTATTGCAGTGCCTCCGGGAACGGTGCACCCCGCTCGGGGACCTCTGGCTGGTCAAAAAATAGAGAGAACGAAACTTAAAATTTACTAAAAACCGTGATTATATCGCGATATCATCAGTGTCCCCATCCCAGTTCAAACTGGGCAGGACCAGGCCCCACCACTGTCCCCATCCCAGTTTGGACCAGTACAAACTGGACAGGACCAGTCCACCAGTGGCCCCATCCCACTTCGGACCAGTAAAACCCGGACAGCACCAGTCTCCATCGCTGTCCCCATCCCAGTCCCCAGCAGCGTCCCCGTCCCAGTTCAGACCAGTTCAAACTGGGCAGGACCAGTCCCAGCAGTGTCCCCCATCCCAGTCCCCACTGGTGTCCCCATCCCAGTTCAGACCAGTAAAACCCAGACAGGACCAGTCCCAGTGGTGTCCTCATCGCACCAGTACAAACTGGGCAGGACCAGTCCCACCAGTGTCCCCATCCCCAGTCCCACCAGTAAAACCCAGACAGGACCAGTTCCCCCCCCCCATCCCGGTTCCACCAGCACAGCCCGGGTGGCGCGCAGGGGGCGGAGCGAATGCAAATCGCAACGCGCAATTCACCAATCACGTTGCGACCATAAAGTTAAAGGGCGGGGCGACACAGTAGGCGGTGACCCAGGCGTGGTTATGCAAAGTAGCCACGGACTCGCTGCCAAAGGCATCATGGGAGCGAAAATTTGGGGAGATTTTCGCGATTTTCGGGCTCCGTGCGTACAAAACGCGGGAGGAAAGTGCGGGATGGGATGGAGAGAACATTCCAGAAGGGTTCGGGAGCGGTCGGAGCGCGGCGCGGGGGCGGCCGTGAGGTGCGGGCGGGCCGGGCGGGTTGGGTGTCGGCGCTGGGCGGTGTTCGGGTATCGCTTCTCGGCCTTTTGGCTAAGATCAAGTGTAGTATCTGTTCTTATCAGTTTAATATCTGATACGTCCTCGATGAGAGGACTTTATATTAAACGGATTTTTGGGCTCGGGAGTTGGACCCGGAGCTTGCTCCCTCCGCTCCGCGCATCGTCCCGGTATTGCAGTGCCTCCGGGAACGGTGCACCCCGCACGGGGACCTTTTACATGGTGAAAAATAGATAAAACATAACGTAGCATTGACTCAAGTCGTGATTATATCGCGATACCAGCCTGCTCACCTACTCCCCAACTTTCTATAATTCACCGTTCCGGTATTGCAGTGCCTCCGGGAACGGTGCACCCCGCACGGGGACCTTTCATTGGTCAAAAATAGATTTGAAATTACCCAGCACTGACTGAAATCGTCAATTTTTATATAATTCTCTGAATCTGTGCTGTACTCACCGTCCCGGTGTCCCAATTCCGCCGGGAACGATGCACCGCACACGGGGAACTGAAAAGTTAAAAAATTAAGTAAAAATTAGTCAGAACTGACTGAAAATCGCGATTGTAACGCGATATGAGTTGTGGTTCAGCCACTCGCGAACCTATCGCAACTTTCTATTTCTTGTTATAATCACCGTCCCGATATTGCAGCGCCGCCGGGAACCGTGAACCCCAAACCGGGGACTTTTGAATAGTGAAAAATAGATTCTGAGTTACCTAGGAGTGACTGAAATCGTGATTATATCGCGATATCAGCCATGTTTTAGTCGACTGCTTACCTCACACATTCTCTGCTGTACCCACACTTGGCGTTGCCACTGTCACTGGGAACGGTGCATCTCCAACGGGGATCTATATCGCTGAAAAATGAATAAAAAACTATCTGGAACTGCCCGAAAATCGTGCCTAATCGCGACATCAGCCGTGGTTCAGCCCAGTGCTAACCTTATACAACTCCTGTGCTGCAACACCGGGACGGTGAGTGCAGCACAAGAGTGAGCTACAAACAGCAATAGCAGAACCGTAGTTGATGTCGTGATATAAGCACGATTTCACCCCCGTTTTAGGTGTTTTTCGAGATAGTTTTAATCATAAATAGGGCCTCGGTTGGGGTGCATCATTCCCGGAGACACGGCAATAGCGGAACGGGGAGTTATAAAAAGTTGGGGAGTAGGTGAACAGGCTGATATCGCGATATAATCACGACTAAAGTCAATCCTGCGATACTTTTTAATCTGTTTTTGACCAGCGAAAGGTCCCCGTTTGGGGTGCACCGTTCCCGGAGGCACTGCAATACCGGGACGATGCGCGGAGCGGAGGGAGCAAGCTCCGGGTCCAACTCCCGAGCCCAAAAATCCGTTTAATATAAAGTCCTCTCATCGAGGACGTATCAGATATTAAACTGATAAGAACAGATACTACACTTGATCTTAGCCAAAAGGCCGAGAAGCGATACCCAAACACCGCCCAGCGCCGACACCCAACCCGCCCGGCCCGCCCGCACCTCACGGCCGCCCCCGCGCCGCGCTCCGACCGCTCCCGAACCCTTCTGGAATGTTCTCTCCATCCCATCCCGCACTTTTTTTTCGCGTTTTGTACGCACGGAGCCCGAAAATCGCGAAAATCTCCCCAAATTTTCGCTCCCATGATGCCTTTGGCGGCGAGTCTGTGGCTACTTTGCATAACCACGCCTTTTAAATTTACATCACTCCGCCCATCACTCAGCCCTTTGTGCCGCCCACATCTTAAAATCTCCGCCCACAGGCATTTACTCATGATCTGATTGGACGAATGAGCACTTTGATTTGCATTCGCCACGCCCGTTGCCGAATACTCCGATAATTTCTTATTAGCATAACGACACCCGTTAAATAATCACATGATGCAGTGGTTCATTAGCATAACCCCCTCTTTATTTGCATACAGCCCCGCCCCTGCCCTCCAGGGCGGTGTTGTGGGTTTGGGGGGGACATTGGGGGGGCTCCCATCCCTCCCCATGGGATTTTGGGGGGACCAGAGCGACTTGGGAATCCCCAAAATCATCCAAACCACCCAAAAATGGGTTTGAAGATTTAATGTTGGGTTTGAACTCTGAATTTTGGGTTAAAATTCTGAATTTTGGGATCCTGGGCTCAGTTTTGGTCTCCTAGCAGGGACAATGGGGGGCTCAGGTGCACGTGACCCCCCAGATCCCTTCTACCGGGGTTCCCCCCTCCCAAAATAACAACAAATTCAAAGTTTTTAACAAAAATGATGGTTTTTATTTGTATTAATGAAACTTTCATGATTGAAGAGCTGGAAGAAAAAAATTCAATGGGTTATTGAGTCTTTAAACTCCTTCAAGACCCCTAAAATTCCCATTGGTGACCCCCAAAAGCCTCAACCCTCCCACCACGGACCCCCCAAAACCCCCTTGGGGTCCCCCAGAGCCTCAGAGGGAACCAATCAATCACAGGGCTCAGTCTGGGGCGGTATCGCTTCATCCTCGGCAGGGGGGGACCCCAAACCCCCCTCCCCAAACCCCCAAATCCCCTCCCCAAAGCCCCCCCTCAAAACCAAAAATAGCTTTCCCAAAAAAACCCCAAAATCCCCTTTCCAAACCCTCAAAATCCCCACTCAAAACCCCAAAATGCTCTCCCCAAACGCTTAAAATTCCCTCCTGAAAACAACTCCAAAACCCCCTTTTTAAACCTCAAAATCCTTTCCTAAACCCCCAGAATTCCCTCCCCAAAAAACCCCAAAATCACCATTCTAAAGCCCCATTTTTATTATCCCATAATCCTTTCCCCAACCTTTAAATTTTTATGTCCAAACCCCAAAATCCCAACCCAAAAACCCCCAAGCTCACCTGAATTTTCCTTCACCTGCAGCACCTGTGGGCAGCAGAGAAATGGGGAAGGGGTTTTAGGGCGCCCCCTCTTCCCCAGGACCCCCCCAGGGACCCCCACCCCAATTTTTCAGGTGTTCGGGTGTTTTCAGGGGGGTCAAAGTGAGCTAGTGACATCATCACCAAAACTGGGGGACCCCCTATGAGGATGACATCATTGATGATGCCATAGCTTAGGCCACACCCCCTCATTTACATACCTGGCTTCACAGCTGTCAATCACCTGAAAAGAGGGAACACAAGGGGGGGGGGGTCAGGGGGGTTTTTGGGGAATTTGGGGACCCCAAAAGGGGGAGAAGCCCCCCTGGGTCAGTCCCTGGGTTGTCAACAGCGGCTTCAGCCGAACGAGATTCATGGGGTCATCACCCCTGGGGGGCACAAACCCACCCAAAACCCCCCCAAATTTATCTTAAAACCCTCCAAACCCACCCCAAAAACTCTAAATTCACCCACATCATCCCTGAGGGGGGTCACCCCAATAAGGGGGTAAAACCCACCCAAGAGACCCCCCCAGATGAACAATTCCCCCCCCCCAGGATGAGAATTTACCTTGAATTTTTTTCCAAATTGGATCCAAAACCCCCAAATTCCCCCACTGGGGTTGGGGTCACCCCGTTGAGGACCCCCGGCGGGTGGAGGATCCTGTAATGGAATTGAGGGGGGGGGTCAGTGCGAGCCATGGACACCCCAAAATCCTCCCCAAAGCCCCCCCAGGCCCCCTCAGACCGTCCCCTCTGGGACTGCTCGGCCTCCTCTCCCCCCGGGGGGCTCCAGGGGGTTCCACCTTTGCAGGTCCTGGGCCCACCGGGGGGGTCAGACAGGTGAGGGTTTCCTCATGGGGGGCCTGGGACCCCAAATCCCACCCTGGGAACCCCAAATCCCAACCTGGAACCTGAAATCTCAGCCTGAGACCCCTTAAATCCCAACCTGGGACCCCAAATCTCACCCTGGGATCCCCAAATCCCAACCTGGAACCTGAAATCTCAGCCTGGGGCCCCTTAAATCCCACCCTGGGACCCATAAATCCCAACCTGGGACCCCAAATGTCACCCTGGGAACCCCAAATCCCACCCTGGAACCTGAAATTTCAGCCTGAGACCCCTTAAATCCCAACCTGGCACCCTTAAATCCCATTCCACGGTCCCAAATCCCACCCTGGGATCCCCAAATCTGAACCTGGAACCTGGAATCTCATTCTGGGACCCCTTAAATCCCAACCTGGGACCCCAAATCACAGCCTGAGTCCACTAAATCCCACCCTGGCACACTTAAATCCCATTCCATGGTCCCAAATCCCACCCTGGGATCCCCAAATCCCACCCTATGAGCATTAACCCCACCCCAAGATGCCAAACTGTATTCCAGGGATCTCCAAATCCCACTCCAGGATTCCAAATCCCATTTAGAGACCCCCAAATCCCACCTCACGTTTCGAAATTTTAACCCATGATACATAAATACCATTTAGGGACCCCAAATCTCAACTCATGATCCCAAATCTCACCCTGAGACCCCAAAACTCCACCCTATGATCACCAAATCCCACTCAGGGACCCCCAAATCTCACCCCAGGACCCCCAAATTTCATTTTTAGGACCCCATCTCTGACCCCAAACACCACCCTGGGACCCCCAGCCCTACTCAGTGACCCCCAAGTCCCATCGTGGGACCCCAAAATCCAATTTGAAGGACCCCAAACTTCACCCCCCATTATCCCAACCTCACCCTGAGACCCCCATCATAACCCCAAGACCCTTAAATTTCACACTGGGACCCCCAAACCCACCCAGGACCCCCCCAACACTCACCAGGCCCTGCAGCTCCCATGGCTGTGATGGAAATTTGGGGGGTCGGGGGGGGTCCCGTGGCTGTGAATGGAATTGGGGGGCTCAGAGAGGGGTCGGGGGGGGCTCAGACCCCACAGGGGGTGCAGCCCCCTCCCCAAATCCGATCAGGGCTTTGGTAACTCTGCTGCCATTGGAATCATCCTCCAGCTCAGGGGTGTCATCCCTTCGGAATGGGGGGGCTGGGGGGGAATTGGGGGGTTCAGGGGGGCTCTGACCTGTGGGGGGGTGGGGGGGCACTGGGGTCACTTCATGGTGGTTTGAGAGTCCCTCTGGGCTGAGCCATCTCTGGCTGAAAAACATAAGTTAATGCCGTTTATTTAATTAAATTTTAAATATTTACTTAACTTTGGGACCTCATGTTCATTGCTTGGGATTTTGGGGGGGTTTAGGGGGGTTCTGACCTCAGGTGGGGTTACTGTGTGGTCACTTCATGGTGGTCCAAGGCCTCTCCCACGGCTCCACGCTATAAAATAGAAATTAATTATGGTGATTTTTACAAAATCTTATTAAGTAATTATTAATAATTACATTCGTATTAATTAATAGCTGCTCTCAGCAGTCAGGTGGCATCAGGGACCCTCAGCCATATGCTTGTCATTGTCACTCCTCACCGAGCAGCCAAAAATGTGGGGGGACCCCAAATCTGCACCTCTGGGGGGCTTTAGTGGAGGAGAAAATTCCAGATTTTTACCCAAAAAAGGGGGGGGTTTACCTGGGGAGGGGCCACGGGGAATACGTGGATGAAGATTCCATGATCCAAGAGCTGGTAAAAAGAATTTAAAAAGAACTTAAGAGTCTTGAAATTCTTTTAAA
Organism: Setophaga petechia; assembly: GCA_024362935.1. Lineage (NCBI taxonomy): Eukaryota > Metazoa > Chordata > Aves > Passeriformes > Parulidae > Setophaga > Setophaga petechia. Next base: position 43,198 of record JANCRA010000406.1, read on the forward strand.
GAGACCCCCAAAACCCCCATTTGTGACCCCCCTCGGGTCCCCCCAGAGCCTCAGCGGGAACCGATCAATCACAGGGCTCAGTCTGGGGCGGTATCGCATCATCCTCGGCACGGGGGACCCCAAAAAAACTTTTAAAATCCCCTCCCCAAATCCCAAAATCTTCTCCCAAAACCCCCAGACTCACCTAAGCCCCCACGGCTCGCTCATGCCTTAAAAACAAACAAAAAAAAATTATTAGAATAACGATTTTAACACAGGAGGTCTTTATAAAATTTTTAAAATTATATTCCACGAGGAGTTAAAGCCCTGGACAAGTTGTGAACCTTCACACGTGGTTTATGCCCCACATTAAGATTTAATCCTCTCCACGTGGGTCTGATTTTATTCCACGAGGGTCCTAAACCCCCATTAAGGGATTTGGAACCTTCTGTCGGGTCAGTGCCACTCAGATTATTCCAGAAGCTTCTCCACTGACCCATCAGCAAGAGAGAGTTCAGGGTGATCATCCCCGCAGCACTGCTGCCCTCAAATCCAGTTTATTAAACCCCAAGTGACTCACCTTAGGCAGAAGCAGCATTTCACGTGCAAAAACACCTAAAAAGGAAACAAAATACAAAAAAAACCTATTAAGAATCACAGAATATGAAAATATAGCACAGCCAACCCTCAAGCCGGGGCAGGACGAGCCCTCAGAGAACTTTATGTATTCTTCACCGCGCCATCAGCACAGGTCTGTGAGAGACTCATCCCCGAGCAGCCCCTGGGGAAGGCGCGGCCCCCTCACGGAACCCCTCAGGGAGGGACACAACGGCTGCACCGTGAGGGGAACAGAACCGGGAGGGTTCCAGGCTGCTCCCCATCAGCCAGGGTAGAGGGAACGCGGTTACGGAGGCCGCTACACCCCCCTGATATCCACCCATATCCCCTCTCAGGCACAACCTAAAAGAAACCACGACCAACCTCCTCCAACCGCTGCTGGGACAAAATGGCCGCAGCGCTCCCTCACAGGCGCTTAAATAGCGCGCAGGGCATGCCGGGAAAAGGGGCGGGGCCTGAGCGCTAAGGGAGGAGAAAAGGCGGGAAAGGCGCGAGGGGTGTGAGGCGCCCCCTGGCGGGTGAGGCCGTGAGAGGAATCCCCGGGGGCTTTTGGGGGTGTTTTTATTTTTTCCGGAATTCCACCAGAACTCGTTCGGTAATTCCCGGCACCGCTCGGAAGGGTTCGGAGCCATCAATTAATTATCTTAATGGTTTTTCAGCTTCCACCTCCGCCAATCGGGTGTTTCCGGCTCTTTCCGCGTGTCTCTCGTATCTACTCGGGTTATTCCGTCGCCTTTCGGCTCCCTTAGCCCCGCCCACCACCGCATTCGGGTATTGCCGCCACCGCTTGGCTCCCTTAGCCCCGCCCACCGCCGCACTCGGGTATTGCCGCCACCCCTCGGCTCTCTCCGCCTCCCCCATAGAGACTCATTACCCAGACTGCGTTTTCTCATTAGCAGACTCCAAATTAACGCTCATTAAGCTCCTCCCTCTAATTAACCACCCCATCAGCTGCTCGGGAACCCCATTAACCCCTTCCAGGCCAACTTCACCCCCAAACCACTCATAACACTTTACAACCAACTTTAAAACAAAGTTTAAAAACTCAGAAAAAGCTCAAAAAAAAAAGCTCAAAAAGCTCCAAAATGCTGGGAACAGAACCCAAATTGCTTTATTGTGCTCAGGAGTTGGCATTGGGACCCTTCTTCTTGCCGAAGGTGGGCACCACGTTGACGAAGCGCCGGTTGTACTGCATGCGCCGCTTGGCCCGCCCTGTCTTCTTCTTCTTCTTCTCCTGCTTGGCCACCTGATGGAAAACCGGGGGGATCAAGGGGGTCCCCAAAACCCTGGCAGGGTCCCCAAACTCCGTGGGGGTCCCCAAACCCAGGGGGAGCCCCCTCAGTGCTCACCTTGGGGGTCTGGCCCCTCACTTTGCCGGCACGGGCGAGGGAGCCGTGGACTTTACCTGGGGGGAAGAAGGAAATCGGGGTGTTGTGGGGGTTGTTTTGCTAATTAACAGGCTGATAATTAGCGCCCCCCCCCAAAATTACCGCCCAGCAGGCGCGTGGAGAGGTCCAGGGTGGTGAATTCGGGGAGGGGGCTCTGCCCCAGCACGGCCTCATCGTCCAGGGGGGTCCCGGCGTGGAGCAGCACTTGGTCCTCGGGGGGGATCCCCGAAAGCTCGGCCACCCTCTCCTGGGGGAGGGGGACAAACAGGGAGGGTCAGCACCCCAAAATCAAGGAAGGGGGGGAATTGGGGAGGGGGACAACCTGAATTTGGGGGCTCTCACCTTGATCTGGGCGAGGGTCTCGGAGCCGGAGAGCTCGAGGGTGAGGAGGGTCTGGCCACGGATGAAGAGCTGCATAGTGGGGGCTGGGGGGCAAACTGGGAGGCTTAGGGCGGGTCGTCTGTATTTATTTTTATCCCAAAAATAAAGAAGAGACCCTCAAGGGTTCCCCAATGAATTTGGGGGTGAATTTGGGGGTCTCCAGACCGTCCTGTCTCTATTTTGGGGGGAAAAGCCCCCACCGATTTTCCTTCTCCTCCTGTACCTGCCCTCATGGTTCTTCCAAAGACTCCTGGGCCTTTCTGAGCCGGCCCAAATCCTCCCCAAATCCTCATGGACCCAAATCTTTC
>JANCRA010000407.1:0-45732 GCA_024362935.1 Setophaga petechia
GCAAGAGAGTGGGAAAGTACTGTTTTCTATCACTTTGCAGGCTGCTAACACAATCGCAGTGCTGTGTAGCAATTAGATGTTCAGTGCACTGCAGTAAGTGTTTCTTGTCACCTACATCTAAGCAAATAGCTTTTTCACTATGTCTCGCAAGGAGAAAACCTTCCTGCTCACTAAACAACTTCCATCGTGTTGTAGATGTTGCAGAGAGGGCTGCAGAGTTTTTTGACACAAGAAAAAGAAAGTTGTCTAAGATGCCTTCCTTTCAAGTATTAATTTGAAGGGAAAGGCAAGAGAGTGGGAAAGTACTGTTTTCTAGCACTTTGCAAGCTGCTAACACAATCGCAGTGCTGTGTAGCAATTAGCTTGTCAGTGCACGGCAGTAAGTGTTTCTTGACACCTACATCTAAGCAAATAGCTTTTTCACTATGTCTCGCAAGGAGAAAACCTTCCTGCTCACTAAACAACTTCCATCGTGTTGTAGATGTTGCAGAGAGGGCTGCAGAGGTTTTTGACACAAGAAAAAGAAAGTTGTCTAAGATGCCTTCCTTTCAAGTATTAATTTGAAGGGAAAGGCAAGAGAGTGGGAAAGTACTGTTTTCTATTACTTTGCAAGCTGCTAACACAATCGCAGTGCGGTGTAGCAGTTAGCTTTTCAGTGCACTGCAGTAAGTGTTTCTTGTCACCGACATCTAAGCAAATAGCTTTTTCACTATGTCTCGCAAGGAGAAAACCTTCCTGCTCACTAAACAACTTCCATCGTGTTGTAGATGTTGCAGAGAGGGCTGCAGAGTTTTTTGACACAAGAAAAAGAAAGTTGTCTAAGATGCCTTCCTTTCAGGTATTAATGTGAAGGGAAAGGCAAGAGAGTGGGAAAGTACTGTTTTCTAGCACTTTGCAAGCTGCTAACACAATCCCAGTTCTGTGTAGCAATTAGCTGTTCAGTGCACTGCAGTAAGGGTTTCTTGTCACCTACATCTAAGCAAATAGCTTTTTCACTATGTCTCGCAAGGAGAAAACCTTCCTGCTCACTAAACAACTTCCATCGTGTTGTATATGTTGCAGAGAGGGCTGCAGAGTTTTTTGACACAAGAAAAAGAAAGTTGTCTAAGATGCCTTCCTTTCAAGTATTAATGTGAAGGGAAAGGCAAGAGAGTGGGAAAGTACTGTTTTCTAGCACTTTGCAAGCTGCTAACACAATCGCAGTGCTGTGTAGCAGTTAGCTGTTCAGTGCACTGCAGTAAGTGTTTCTTGTCACCTACATCTAAGCAAAAAGCTTTTTCACTATGTCTCGCAAGGAGAAAACCTTCCTGCTCACTAAACGACTTCCATCTTGTTGTATATGTTGCAGAGAGGGCTGCAGAGTTTTTTGACACAAGAAAAAGAAAGTTGTCTAAGATGCCTTCCTTTCAAGTATTAATGTGAAGGGAAAGGCAAGAGAGTGGGAAAGTACTGTTTTCTAGCACTTTGCAGGCTGCTAACACAATCGCAGTGCTGTGTAGCAATTAGCTGTTCAGTGCACTGCAGTAAGTGTTTCTTGTCACCTACATCTAAGCAAATAGCTTTTTCACTATGTCTCGCAAGGAGAAAACCTTCTTGCTCACTAAACAACTTCCATCGTTTTGTAGATGTTGCAGAGAGGGCTGCAGAGTTTTTTGACACAAGAAAAAGAAAGTTGTCTAAGATGCCTTCCTTTCAAGTATTAATGTGAAGGGAAAGGCAAGAAAGTGGGAAAATACTGTTTTCTAGCACTTTGCAAGCTGCTAACACAATCGCAGTGCTGTGTAGCAATTAGCTTGTCAGTGCACGGCAGTAAGTGTTTCTTGACACCTACATCTAAGCAAATAGCTTTTTCACTATGTCTCGCAAGGAGAAAACCTTCCTGCTCACTAAACAACTTCCATCGTGTTGTAGATGTTGCAGAGAGGGCTGCAGAGGTTTTTGACACAAGAAAAAGAAAGTTGTCTAAGATGCCTTCCTTTCAGGTATTAATGTGAAGGGAAAGGCAAGAGAGTGGGAAAGTACTGTTTTCTAGCACTTTGCAAGCTGCTAACACAATCGCAGTGCTGTGTAGCAGTTAGCTGTTCAGTGCACTGCAGTAAGTGTTTCTTGTCACCTACATCTAAGCAAAAAGCTTTTTCACTATGTCTCGCAAGGAGAAAACCTTCCTGCTCACTAAACAACTTCCATCGTGTTGTAAATGTTGCAGAGAGGGCTGCAGAGTTTTTTGACACAAGAAAAAGAAAGTCGTCTAAGATGCCTTCCTTTCAGGTATTAATGTGAAGGGAAAGGCAAGAGAGTGGGAAAGTACTGTTTCTAGCACTTTGCAAGCTGCTAACACAATCCCAGTTCTGTGTAGCAATTAGCTTTTCAGTGCACTGCAGTAAGGGTTTCTTGTCACCTACATCTAAGCAAATAGCTTTTTCACTATGTCTCGCAAAGAGAAAACCTTCCTGCTCACTAAACAACTTCCATCTTGTTGTATATGTTGCAGAGAGGGCTGCAGAGTTTTTTGACACAAGAAAAAGAAAGTTGTCTAAGATGCCTTCCTTTCAAGTATTAATGTGAAGGGAAAGGCAAGAGAGTGGGAAAGTACTGTTTTCTAGCACTTTGCAAGCTGCTAACACAATCGCAGTGCTGTGTAGCAGTTAGCTTTTCAGTGCACTGCAGTAAGGGTTTCTTGTCACCTACATCTAAGCAAATAGCTTTTTCACTATGTCTCGCAAGGAGAAAACCTTCCTGCTCATTAAGTATCTCCTATCGTGTTCTAGAAGTTGCACAGAGGACTGCAGTGTGTTTTGCAAAAAGTAAAAGAAAGTTGTCTAAGACGCCTTCCTTTCAAGTACTAATGTGAAGGGAAAGGCAAGAGAGTGGGAAAGTACTGTTTTCTATCACTTTGAAAGCTGCTTACCCAATCCCAGTTTTGTGCCGCTTCGTAGTTCGCCGTTCAGAAGATGCCGCAGTCTCTGTTTCCCGGAGAAGGAGAAGACGCTTCTTGGCGCGAAGAATCTGGTGTCGTTACGCTGATCGCGGCGTGCTCCGGAGAACAGCTACGGCCGACAGACACCCGGAAGCGGCGCTTAAAGGCACAGTGCTCCGTCTCCTGGTCTTTAGCGTCTCCTGCCGGCTACACCTTAGCAAAAAGCTTTTTCATTATGTCTCGCCAGGAGAAACTGTGTCTGTTCACAAAAAACCTCCCATCGTGCTCTAGAGCTTGCAGGCAGGTCTGCAGAGTGTTTTGCAACAAGAAAAAGTAACTTGTCCAAAAAAGCCATCAATTCGAATGTTCCTGGAAAGGGAAAATGCAGGAGAGCGGATAGGTACTGTTTTCTACCAGTTTGCAAGCTGGACACACAATCCCAGTGTTTTGCATCTATTAGCTTTGCAGTGCACTGCAGTAACTGCCTGTGGTAACCTACATCTAAGCAAATAGCTTTTTCACTATGTCTCGCAAGGAGAAAATGTTCCTGCTCATTAAACAACTTCCATCGTGCTGTACAGGTTGCACAGAGGGCTGCAGTGTGTTTTGCAGCAAGAAAAAGAAAGTTGTCTAAGACGCCTTCCTTTCAAGTATTAATGTGAAGGGAAAGGCAAGAGAGTGGGAAAGTACTGTTTTCTAGCACTTTGCAAGCTGCTAACACAAACCTAGTGCTGTGTAGCAGTTAGCTGTTCAGTGCACTGCAGTAAGTGTTTCTTGTCACCTACATCTAAGCAAAAAGCTTTTTCACTATGTCTCGCAAGGAGAAAACCTTCCTGCTCACTAAACAACTTCCATCTTGTTGTAGATGTTGCAGAGAGGGCTGCAGAGTTTTTTGACACAAGAAAAATAAAGTTGTCTAAGATGCCTTCCTTTCAAGTATTAATTTGAAGGGAAAGGCAAGAGAGTGGGAAAGTACTGTTTTCTAGCACTTTGCAAGCTGCTAACACAATCGCAGTTCTGTGTAGCAGTTAGCTTTTCAGTGCACTGCAGTAAGTGTTTCTTGTCACCTACATCTAAGCAAATAGCTTTTTCACTATGTCTCGCAAGGAGAAAACCTTCCTGCTCACTAAACATCTCCTATCGTGTTCTAGAAGTTGCACAGAGGGCTGCAGTGTGTTCTGTAACAAGAAAAAAAAGTTGTCTAAGACGCCTTCCTTTCAACTATTAATGTGTAGGGAAAGGCAAGAGAGTGGGAAAGTACTGTTTTCTAGCACTTTGCAAGCTGCTAACACAATCCCAGTTCTGTGTAGCAATTAGCTTTTCAGTGCACTGCAGTAAGTGTTTCTTGTCACCTACATCTAAGCAAATAGCTTTTTCACTATGTCTCGCAAGGAGAAAACCTTCCTGCTCACTAAACATCTCCTATCGTGTTCTAGAAGTTGCACAGAGGGCTGCAGTGTGTTCTGTAACAAGAAAAAAAAGTTGTCTAAGACGCCTTCCTTTCAACTATTAATGTGTAGGGAAAGGCAAGAGAGTGGGAAAGTACTGTTTTCTAGCACTTTGCAAGCTGCTAACACAATCCCAGTTCTGTGTAGCAATTAGCTTTTCAGTGCACTGCAGTAAGTGTTTCTTGTCACCTACATCTAAGCAAATAGCTTTTTCACTATGTCTCGCAAGGAGAAAACCTTCCTGCTCACTAAACAACTTCCATCGTGTTGTATATGTTGCAGAGAGGGCTGCAGAGTTTTTTGACACAAGAAAAAAAAAGTTGTCTAAGATGCCTTCCTTTCAGGTATTAATGTGAAGGGAAAGGCAAGAGAGTGGGAAAGTACTGTTTTCTAGCACTTTGCAAGCTGCTAACACAATCGCAGTGCTGTGTAGCACTTAGCTTTTCAGTGCACTGCAGTAAGTGTTTCTTGTCACCTACATCTAAGCAAATAGCTTTTTCACTATGTCTCGCAAGGAGAAAACCTTCCTGCTCACTAAACAACTTCCATCGTGTTGTATATGTTGCAGAGAGGGCTACAGAGTTTTTTGACACAAGAAAAAGAAAGTCGTCTAAGATGCCTTCCTTTCAGGTATTAATGTGAAGGGAAAGGCAAGAGAGTGGGAAAGTACTGTTTTCTAGCACTTTGCAAGCTGCTAACACAATCCCAGTTCTGTGTAGCAATTAGCTGTTCAGTGCACTGCAGTAAGGGTTTCTTGTCATCTACATCTAAGCAAATAGCTTTTTCACTATGTCTCGCAAAGAGAAAACCTTCCTGCTCACTAAACAACTTCCATCTTGTTGTATATGTTGCAGAGAGGGCTGCAGAGTTTTCTGACACAAGAAAAAGAAAGTTGTCTAAGATGCCTTCCTTTCAAGTATTAATGTGAAGGGAAAGGCAAGAGAGTGGGAAAGTACTGTTTTCTATCACTTTGCAGGCTGCTAACACAATCGCAGTGCTGTGTAGCAATTAGATGTTCAGTGCACTGCAGTAAGTGTTTCTTGTCACCTACATCTAAGCAAATAGCTTTTTCACTATGTCTCGCAAGGAGAAAACCTTCCTGCTCACTAAACAACTTCCATCGTGTTGTAGATGTTGCAGAGAGGGCTGCAGAGTTTTTTGACACAAGAAAAAGAAAGTTGTCTAAGATGCCTTCCTTTCAAGTATTAATTTGAAGGGAAAGGCAAGAGAGTGGGAAAGTACTGTTTTCTAGCACTTTGCAAGCTGCTAACACAATCGCAGTGCTGTGTAGCAATTAGCTTGTCAGTGCACGGCAGTAAGTGTTTCTTGACACCTACATCTAAGCAAATAGCTTTTTCACTATGTCTCGCAAGGAGAAAACCTTCCTGCTCACTAAACAACTTCCATCGTGTTGTAGATGTTGCAGAGAGGGCTGCAGAGGTTTTTGACACAAGAAAAAGAAAGTTGTCTAAGATGCCTTCCTTTCAAGTATTAATTTGAAGGGAAAGGCAAGAGAGTGGGAAAGTACTGTTTTCTATCACTTTGCAAGCTGCTAACACAATCGCAGTGCGGTGTAGCAGTTAGCTTTTCAGTGCACTGCAGTAAGTGTTTCTTGTCACCGACATCTAAGCAAATAGCTTTTTCACTATGTCTCGCAAGGAGAAAACCTTCCTGCTCACTAAACAACTTCCATCGTGTTGTAGATGTTGCAGAGAGGGCTGCAGAGTTTTTTGACACAAGAAAAAGAAAGTTGTCTAAGATGCCTTCCTTTCAGGTATTAATGTGAAGGGAAAGGCAAGAGAGTGGGAAAGTACTGTTTTCTAGCACTTTGCAAGCTGCTAACACAATCCCAGTTCTGTGTAGCAATTAGCTGTTCAGTGCACTGCAGTAAGGGTTTCTTGTCACCTACATCTAAGCAAATAGCTTTTTCACTATGTCTCGCAAGGAGAAAACCTTCCTGCTCACTAAACAACTTCCATCTTGTTGTATATGTTGCAGAGAGGGCTGCAGAGTTTTTTGACACAAGAAAAAGAAAGTTGTCTAAGATGCCTTCCTTTCAAGTATTAATGTGAAGGGAAAGGCAAGAGAGTGGGAAAGTACTGTTTTCTAGCACTTTGCAAGCTGCTAACACAATCGCAGTGCTGTGTAGCAGTTAGCTTTTCAGTGCACTGCAGTAAGTGTTTCTTGTCACCTACATCTAAGCAAAAAGCTTTTTCACTATGTCTCGCAAGGAGAAAACCTTCCTGCTCACTAAACGACTTCCATCTTGTTGTATATGTTGCAGAGAGGGCTGCAGAGTTTTTTGACACAAGAAAAAGAAAGTTGTCTAAGATGCCTTCCTTTCAAGTATTAATGTGAAGGGAAAGGCAAGAGAGTGGGAAAGTACTGTTTTCTAGCACTTTGCAGGCTGCTAACACAATCGCAGTGCTGTGTAGCAATTAGCTGTTCAGTGCACTGCAGTAAGTGTTTCTTGTCACCTACATCTAAGCAAATAGCTTTTTCACTATGTCTCGCAAGGAGAAAACCTTCTTGCTCACTAAACAACTTCCATCGTTTTGTAGATGTTGCAGAGAGGGCTGCAGAGTTTTTTGACACAAGAAAAAGAAAGTTGTCTAAGATGCCTTCCTTTCAAGTATTAATGTGAAGGGAAAGGCAAGAAAGTGGGAAAATACAGTTTTCTAGCACTTTGCAAGCTGCTAACACAATCGCAGTGCTGTGTAGCAATTAGCTTGTCAGTGCACGGCAGTAAGTGTTTCTTGACACCTACATCTAAGCAAATAGCTTTTTCACTATGTCTCGCAAGGAGAAAACCTTCCTGCTCACTAAACAACTTCCATCGTGTTGTAGATGTTGCAGAGAGGGCTGCAGAGGTTTTTGACACAAGAAAAAGAAAGTTGTCTAAGATGCCTTCCTTTCAGGTATTAATGTGAAGGGAAAGGCAAGAGAGTGGGAAAGTACTGTTTTCTAGCACTTTGCAAGCTGCTAACACAATCGCAGTGCTGTGTAGCAGTTAGCTGTTCAGTGCACTGCAGTAAGTGTTTCTTGTCACCTACATCTAAGCAAAAAGCTTTTTCACTATGTCTCGCAAGGAGAAAACCTTCCTGCTCACTAAACAACTTCCATCGTGTTGTAAATGTTGCAGAGAGGGCTGCAGAGTTTTTTGACACAAGAAAAAGAAAGTAGTCTAAGATGCCTTCCTTTCAGGTATTAATGTGAAGGGAAAGGCAAGAGAGTGGGAAAGTACTGTTTCTAGCACTTTGCAAGCTGCTAACACAATCCCAGTTCTGTGTAGCAATTAGCTTTTCAGTGCACTGCAGTAAGGGTTTCTTGTCACCTACATCTAAGCAAATAGCTTTTTCACTATGTCTCGCAAAGAGAAAACCTTCCTGCTCACTAAACAACTTCCATCTTGTTGTATATGTTGCAGAGAGGGCTGCAGAGTTTTTTGACACAAGAAAAAGAAAGTTGTCTAAGATGCCTTCCTTTCAAGTATTAATGTGAAGGGAAAGGCAAGAGAGTGGGAAAGTACTGTTTTCTAGCACTTTGCAAGCTGCTAACACAATCGCAGTGCTGTGTAGCAGTTAGCTTTTCAGTGCACTGCAGTAAGGGTTTCTTGTCACCTACATCTAAGCAAATAGCTTTTTCACTATGTCTCGCAAGGAGAAAACCTTCCTGCTCATTAAGTATCTCCTATCGTGTTCTAGAAGTTGCACAGAGGACTGCAGTGTGTTTTGCAAAAAGTAAAAGAAAGTTGTCTAAGACGCCTTCCTTTCAAGTACTAATGTGAAGGGAAAGGCAAGAGAGTGGGAAAGTACTGTTTTCTATCACTTTGAAAGCTGCTTACCCAATCCCAGTTTTGTGCCGCTTCGTAGTTCGCCGTTCAGAAGATGCCGCAGTCTCTGTTTCCCGGAGAAGGAGAAGACGCTTCTTGGCGCGAAGAATCTGGTGTCGTTACGCTGATCGCGGCGTGCTCCGGAGAACAGCTACGGCCGACAGACACCCGGAAGCGGCGCTTAAAGGCACAGTGCTCCGTCTCCTGGTCTTTAGCGTCTCCTGCCGGCTACACCTTAGCAAAAAGCTTTTTCATTATGTCTCGCCAGGAGAAACTGTGTCTGTTCACAAAAAACCTCCCATCGTGCTCTAGAGCTTGCAGGCAGGTCTGCAGAGTGTTTTGCAACAAGAAAAAGTAACTTGTCCAAAAAAGCCATCAATTCGAATGTTCCTGGAAAGGGAAAATGCAGGAGAGCGGATAGGTACTGTTTTCTACCAGTTTGCAAGCTGGACACACAATCCCAGTGTTTTGCATCTATTAGCTTTGCAGTGCACTGCAGTAACTGCCTGTGGTAACCTACATCTAAGCAAATAGCTTTTTCACTATGTCTCGCAAGGAGAAAATGTTCCTGCTCATTAAACAACTTCCATCGTGCTGTACAGGTTGCACAGAGGGCTGCAGTGTGTTTTGCAGCAAGAAAAAGAAAGTTGTCTAAGACGCCTTCCTTTCAAGTATTAATGTGAAGGGAAAGGCAAGAGAGTGGGAAAGTACTGTTTTCTAGCACTTTGCAAGCTGCTAACACAAACCTAGTGCTGTGTAGCAGTTAGCTGTTCAGTGCACTGCAGTAAGTGTTTCTTGTCACCTACATCTAAGCAAAAAGCTTTTTCACTATGTCTCGCAAGGAGAAAACCTTCCTGCTCACTAAACAACTTCCATCTTGTTGTAGATGTTGCAGAGAGGGCTGCAGAGTTTTTTGACACAAGAAAAAGAAAGTTGTCTAAGATGCCTTCCTTTCAAGTATTAATTTGAAGGGAAAGGCAAGAGAGTGGGAAAGTACTGTTTTCTAGCACTTTGCAAGCTGCTAACACAATCGCAGTTCTGTGTAGCAGTTAGCTTTTCAGTGCACTGCAGTAAGTGTTTCTTGTCACCTACATCTAAGCAAATAGCTTTTTCACTATGTCTCGCAAGGAGAAAACCTTCCTGCTCACTAAACATCTCCTATCGTGTTCTAGAAGTTGCACAGAGGGCTGCAGTGTGTTCTGTAACAAGAAAAAAAAGTTGTCTAAGACGCCTTCCTTTCAACTATTAATGTGTAGGGAAAGGCAAGAGAATGGGAAAGTACTGTTTTCTAGCACTTTGCAAGCTGCTAACACAATCCCAGTTCTGTGTAGCAATTAGCTTTTCAGTGCACTGCAGTAAGTGTTTCTTGTCACCTACATCTAAGCAAATAGCTTTTTCACTATGTCTCGCAAAGAGAAAACCTTCCTGCTCACTAAACAACTTCCATCTTGTTGTATATGTTGCAGAGAGGGCTGCAGAGTTTTCTGACACAAGAAAAAGAAAGTTGTCTAAGATGCCTTCCTTTCAAGTATTAATGTGAAGGGAAAGGCAAGAGAGTGGGAAAGTACTGTTTTCTATCACTTTGCAGGCTGCTAACACAATCGCAGTGCTGTGTAGCAATTAGATGTTCAGTGCACTGCAGTAAGTGTTTCTTGTCACCTACATCTAAGCAAATAGCTTTTTCACTATGTCTCGCAAGGAGAAAACCTTCCTGCTCACTAAACAACTTCCATCGTGTTGTAGATGTTGCAGAGAGGGCTGCAGAGTTTTTTGACACAAGAAAAAGAAAGTTGTCTAAGATGCCTTCCTTTCAAGTATTAATTTGAAGGGAAAGGCAAGAGAGTGGGAAAGTACTGTTTTCTAGCACTTTGCAAGCTGCTAACACAATCGCAGTGCTGTGTAGCAATTAGCTTGTCAGTGCACGGCAGTAAGTGTTTCTTGACACCTACATCTAAGCAAATAGCTTTTTCACTATGTCTCGCAAGGAGAAAACCTTCCTGCTCACTAAACAACTTCCATCGTGTTGTAGATGTTGCAGAGAGGGCTGCAGAGGTTTTTGACACAAGAAAAAGAAAGTTGTCTAAGATGCCTTCCTTTCAAGTATTAATTTGAAGGGAAAGGCAAGAGAGTGGGAAAGTACTGTTTTCTATCACTTTGCAAGCTGCTAACACAATCGCAGTGCGGTGTAGCAGTTAGCTTTTCAGTGCACTGCAGTAAGTGTTTCTTGTCACCGACATCTAAGCAAATAGCTTTTTCACTATGTCTCGCAAGGAGAAAACCTTCCTGCTCACTAAACAACTTCCATCGTGTTGTAGATGTTGCAGAGAGGGCTGCAGAGTTTTTTGACACAAGAAAAAGAAAGTTGTCTAAGATGCCTTCCTTTCAGGTATTAATGTGAAGGGAAAGGCAAGAGAGTGGGAAAGTACTGTTTTCTAGCACTTTGCAAGCTGCTAACACAATCCCAGTTCTGTGTAGCAATTAGCTGTTCAGTGCACTGCAGTAAGGGTTTCTTGTCACCTACATCTAAGCAAATAGCTTTTTCACTATGTCTCGCAAGGAGAAAACCTTCCTGCTCACTAAACAACTTCCATCTTGTTGTATATGTTGCAGAGAGGGCTGCAGAGTTTTTTGACACAAGAAAAAGAAAGTTGTCTAAGATGCCTTCCTTTCAAGTATTAATGTGAAGGGAAAGGCAAGAGAGTGGGAAAGTACTGTTTTCTAGCACTTTGCAAGCTGCTAACACAATCGCAGTGCTGTGTAGCAGTTAGCTTTTCAGTGCACTGCAGTAAGTGTTTCTTGTCACCTACATCTAAGCAAAAAGCTTTTTCACTATGTCTCGCAAGGAGAAAACCTTCCTGCTCACTAAACGACTTCCATCTTGTTGTATATGTTGCAGAGAGGGCTGCAGAGTTTTTTGACACAAGAAAAAGAAAGTTGTCTAAGATGCCTTCCTTTCAAGTATTAATGTGAAGGGAAAGGCAAGAGAGTGGGAAAGTACTGTTTTCTAGCACTTTGCAGGCTGCTAACACAATCGCAGTGCTGTGTAGCAATTAGCTGTTCAGTGCACTGCAGTAAGTGTTTCTTGTCACCTACATCTAAGCAAATAGCTTTTTCACTATGTCTCGCAAGGAGAAAACCTTCTTGCTCACTAAACAACTTCCATCGTTTTGTAGATGTTGCAGAGAGGGCTGCAGAGTTTTTTGACACAAGAAAAAGAAAGTTGTCTAAGATGCCTTCCTTTCAAGTATTAATGTGAAGGGAAAGGCAAGAAAGTGGGAAAATACAGTTTTCTAGCACTTTGCAAGCTGCTAACACAATCGCAGTGCTGTGTAGCAATTAGCTTGTCAGTGCACGGCAGTAAGTGTTTCTTGACACCTACATCTAAGCAAATAGCTTTTTCACTATGTCTCGCAAGGAGAAAACCTTCCTGCTCACTAAACAACTTCCATCGTGTTGTAGATGTTGCAGAGAGGGCTGCAGAGGTTTTTGACACAAGAAAAAGAAAGTTGTCTAAGATGCCTTCCTTTCAGGTATTAATGTGAAGGGAAAGGCAAGAGAGTGGGAAAGTACTGTTTTCTAGCACTTTGCAAGCTGCTAACACAATCGCAGTGCTGTGTAGCAGTTAGCTGTTCAGTGCACTGCAGTAAGTGTTTCTTGTCACCTACATCTAAGCAAAAAGCTTTTTCACTATGTCTCGCAAGGAGAAAACCTTCCTGCTCACTAAACAACTTCCATCGTGTTGTAAATGTTGCAGAGAGGGCTGCAGAGTTTTTTGACACAAGAAAAAGAAAGTAGTCTAAGATGCCTTCCTTTCAGGTATTAATGTGAAGGGAAAGGCAAGAGAGTGGGAAAGTACTGTTTTCTAGCACTTTGCAAGCTGCTAACACAATCCCAGTTCTGTGTAGCAATTAGCTGTTCAGTGCACTGCAGTAAGGGTTTCTTGTCACCTACATCTAAGCAAATAGCTTTTTCACTATGTCTCGCAAAGAGAAAACCTTCCTGCTCACTAAACAACTTCCATCTTGTTGTATATGTTGCAGAGAGGGCTGCAGAGTTTTTTGACACAAGAAAAAGAAAGTTGTCTAAGATGCCTTCCTTTCAAGTATTAATGTGAAGGGAAAGGCAAGAGAGTGGGAAAGTACTGTTTTCTAGCACTTTGCAAGCTGCTAACACAATCGCAGTGCTGTGTAGCAGTTAGCTTTTCAGTGCACTGCAGTAAGGGTTTCTTGTCACCTACATCTAAGCAAATAGCTTTTTCACTATGTCTCGCAAGGAGAAAACCTTCCTGCTCATTAAGTATCTCCTATCGTGTTCTAGAAGTTGCACAGAGGACTGCAGTGTGTTTTGCAAAAAGTAAAAGAAAGTTGTCTAAGACGCCTTCCTTTCAAGTACTAATGTGAAGGGAAAGGCAAGAGAGTGGGAAAGTACTGTTTTCTATCACTTTGAAAGCTGCTTACCCAATCCCAGTTTTGTGCCGCTTCGTAGTTCGCCGTTCAGAAGATGCCGCAGTCTCTGTTTCCCGGAGAAGGAGAAGACGCTTCTTGGCGCGAAGAATCTGGTGTCGTTACGCTGATCGCGGCGTGCTCCGGAGAACAGCTACGGCCGACAGACACCCGGAAGCGGCGCTTAAAGGCACAGTGCTCCGTCTCCTGGTCTTTAGCGTCTCCTGCCGGCTACACCTTAGCAAAAAGCTTTTTCATTATGTCTCGCCAGGAGAAACTGTGTCTGTTCACAAAAAACCTCCCATCGTGCTCTAGAGCTTGCAGGCAGGTCTGCAGAGTGTTTTGCAACAAGAAAAAGTAACTTGTCCAAAAAAGCCATCAATTCGAATGTTCCTGGAAAGGGAAAATGCAGGAGAGCGGATAGGTACTGTTTTCTACCAGTTTGCAAGCTGGACACACAATCCCAGTGTTTTGCATCTATTAGCTTTGCAGTGCACTGCAGTAACTGCCTGTGGTAACCTACATCTAAGCAAATAGCTTTTTCACTATGTCTCGCAAGGAGAAAATGTTCCTGCTCATTAAACAACTTCCATCGTGCTGTACAGGTTGCACAGAGGGCTGCAGTGTGTTTTGCAGCAAGAAAAAGAAAGTTGTCTAAGACGCCTTCCTTTCAAGTATTAATGTGAAGGGAAAGGCAAGAGAGTGGGAAAGTACTGTTTTCTAGCACTTTGCAAGCTGCTAACACAAACCTAGTGCTGTGTAGCAGTTAGCTGTTCAGTGCACTGCAGTAAGTGTTTCTTGTCACCTACATCTAAGCAAAAAGCTTTTTCACTATGTCTCGCAAGGAGAAAACCTTCCTGCTCACTAAACAACTTCCATCTTGTTGTAGATGTTGCAGAGAGGGCTGCAGAGTTTTTTGACACAAGAAAAAGAAAGTTGTCTAAGATGCCTTCCTTTCAAGTATTAATTTGAAGGGAAAGGCAAGAGAGTGGGAAAGTACTGTTTTCTAGCACTTTGCAAGCTGCTAACACAATCGCAGTTCTGTGTAGCAGTTAGCTTTTCAGTGCACTGCAGTAAGTGTTTCTTGTCACCTACATCTAAGCAAATAGCTTTTTCACTATGTCTCGCAAGGAGAAAACCTTCCTGCTCACTAAACATCTCCTATCGTGTTCTAGAAGTTGCACAGAGGGCTGCAGTGTGTTCTGTAACAAGAAAAAAAAGTTGTCTAAGACGCCTTCCTTTCAACTATTAATGTGTAGGGAAAGGCAAGAGAATGGGAAAGTACTGTTTTCTAGCACTTTGCAAGCTGCTAACACAATCCCAGTTCTGTGTAGCAATTAGCTTTTCAGTGCACTGCAGTAAGTGTTTCTTGTCACCTACATCTAAGCAAATAGCTTTTTCACTATGTCTCGCAAGGAGAAAACCTTCCTGCTCACTAAACAACTTCCATCGTGTTGTATATGTTGCAGAGAGGGCTGCAGAGTTTTTTGACACAAGAAAAAAAAAGTTGTCTAAGATGCCTTCCTTTCAGGTATTAATGTGAAGGGAAAGGCAAGAGAGTGGGAAAGTACTGTTTTCTAGCACTTTGCAAGCTGCTAACACAATCGCAGTGCTGTGTAGCACTTAGCTTTTCAGTGCACTGCAGTAAGTGTTTCTTGTCACCTACATCTAAGCAAATAGCTTTTTCACTATGTCTCGCAAGGAGAAAACCTTCCTGCTCACTAAACAACTTCCATCGTGTTGTAGATGTTGCAGAGAGGGCTGCAGAGTTTTTTGACACAAGAAAAAGAAAGTCGTCTAAGATGCCTTCCTTTCAGGTATTAATGTGAAGGGAAAGGCAAGAGAGTGGGAAAGTACTGTTTTCTAGCACTTTGCAAGCTGCTAACACAATCCCAGTTCTGTGTAGCAATTAGCTGTTCAGTGCACTGCAGTAAGGGTTTCTTGTCACCTACATCTAAGCAAATAGCTTTTTCACTATGTCTCGCAAGGAGAAAACCTTCCTGCTCACTAAACAACTTCCATCTTGTTGTATATGTTGCAGAGAGGGCTGCAGAGTTTTTTGACACAAGAAAAAGAAAGTCGTCTAAGATGCCTTCCTTTCAAGTATTAATGTGAAGGGAAAGGCAAGAGAGTGGGAAAGTACTGTTTTCTAGCACTTTGCGAGCTGCTAACACAATCCCAGTTCTGTGTAGCAATTAGCTGTTCAGTGCACTGCAGTAAGGGTTTCTTGTCATCTACATCTAAGCAAATAGCTTTTTCACTATGTCTCGCAAGGAGAAAACCTTCCTGCTCACTAAACAACTTCCATCTTGTTGTATATGTTGCAGAGAGGGCTGCAGAGTTTTCTGACACAAGAAAAAGAAAGTTGTCTAAGATGCCTTCCTTTCAAGTATTAATGTGAAGGGAAAGGCAAGAGAGTGGGAAAGTACTGTTTTCTATCACTTTGCAGGCTGCTAACACAATCGCAGTGCTGTGTAGCAATTAGATGTTCAGTGCACTGCAGTAAGTGTTTCTTGTCACCTACATCTAAGCAAATAGCTTTTTCACTATGTCTCGCAAGGAGAAAACCTTCCTGCTCACTAAACAACTTCCATCGTGTTGTAGATGTTGCAGAGAGGGCTGCAGAGTTTTTTGACACAAGAAAAAGAAAGTTGTCTAAGATGCCTTCCTTTCAAGTATTAATTTGAAGGGAAAGGCAAGAGAGTGGGAAAGTACTGTTTTCTAGCACTTTGCAAGCTGCTAACACAATCGCAGTGCTGTGTAGCAATTAGCTTGTCAGTGCACGGCAGTAAGTGTTTCTTGACACCTACATCTAAGCAAATAGCTTTTTCACTATGTCTCGCAAGGAGAAAACCTTCCTGCTCACTAAACAACTTCCATCGTGTTGTAGATGTTGCAGAGAGGGCTGCAGAGGTTTTTGACACAAGAAAAAGAAAGTTGTCTAAGATGCCTTCCTTTCAAGTATTAATTTGAAGGGAAAGGCAAGAGAGTGGGAAAGTACTGTTTTCTAGCACTTTGCAAGCTGCTAACACAATCGCAGTGCTGTGTAGCAATTAGCTTGTCAGTGCACGGCAGTAAGTGTTTCTTGACACCTACATCTAAGCAAATAGCTTTTTCACTATGTCTCGCAAGGAGAAAACCTTCCTGCTCACTAAACAACTTCCATCGTGTTTAGATGTTGCAGAGAGGGCTGCAGAGGTTTTTGACACAAGAAAAAGAAAGTTGTCTAAGATGCCTTCCTTTCAACTATTAATTTCAAGGGAAAGGCAAGAGAGTGGGAAAGTACTGTTTTCTAGCACTTTGCAAGCTGCTAACGCAATCACAGTGCTGT
Organism: Setophaga petechia; assembly: GCA_024362935.1. Lineage (NCBI taxonomy): Eukaryota > Metazoa > Chordata > Aves > Passeriformes > Parulidae > Setophaga > Setophaga petechia. The sequence continues at coordinate 15,971 of JANCRA010000407.1, forward strand.
GTAGCAGTTAGCTTTTCAGTGCACTGCAGTAAGTGTTTCTTGTCACCTACATCTAAGCAAATAGCTTTTTCACTATGTCTCGCAAGGAGAAAACCTTCCTGCTCACTAAACAACTTCCATCGTGTTGTAGATGTTGCAGAGAGGGCTGCAGAGTTTTTTGACACAAGAAAAAGAAAGTTGTCTAAGATGCCTTCCTTTCAGGTATTAATGTGAAGGGAAAGGCAAGAGAGTGGGAAAGTACTGTTTTCTAGCACTTTGCAAGCTGCTAACACAATCCCAGTTCTGTGTAGCAATTAGCTGTTCAGTGCACTGCAGTAAGGGTTTCTTGTCACCTACATCTAAGCAAATAGCTTTTTCACTATGTCTCGCAAGGAGAAAACCTTCCTGCTCACTAAACAACTTCCATCGTGTTGTATATGTTGCAGAGAGGGCTGCAGAGTTTTTTGACACAAGAAAAAGAAAGTTGTCTAAGATGCCTTCCTTTCAAGTATTAATGTGAAGGGAAAGGCAAGAGAGTGGGAAAGTACTGTTTTCTAGCACTTTGCAAGCTGCTAACACAATCGCAGTGCTGTGTAGCAGTTAGCTGTTCAGTGCACTGCAGTAAGTGTTTCTGGTCACCTACATCTAAGCAAAAAGCTTTTTCACTATGTCTCGCAAGGAGAAAACCTTCCTGCTCACTAAACAACTTCCATCGTGTTGTAGATGTTGCAGAGAGGGCTGCAGAGTTTTTTGACACAAGAAAAAGGAAGTTGTCTAAGATGCCTTCCTTTCAAGTATTAATTTGAAGGGAAAGGCAAGAGAGTGGGAAAGTACTGTTTTCTAGCACTTTGCAAGCTGCTAACACCATCGCAGTGCTGTGTAGCAGTTAGCTTTTCAGTGCACTGCAGTAAGTGTTTCTTGTCACCTACATCTAAGCAAATAGCTTTTTCACTATGTCTCGCAAGGAGAAAACCTTCCTGCTCACTAAACAACTTCCATCTTGTTGTATATGTTGCAGAGAGGGCTGCAGAGTTTTTTGACACAAGAAAAAGAAAGTCGTCTAAGATGCCTTCCTTTCAGGTATTAATGTGAAGGGAAAGGCAAGAGAGTGGGAAAGTACTGTTTTCTAGCACTTTGCAAGCTGCTAACACAATCGCAGTGCTGTGTAGCAGTTAGCTTTTCAGTGCACTGCAGTAAGTGTTTCTTGTCACCTACATCTAAGCGAATAGCTTTTTCACTATGTCTCGCAAGGAGAAAACCTTCCTGCTCATTAAGTATCTCCTATCGTGTTCTAGAAGTTGCACAGAGGACTGCAGTTTGTTTTGCAAAAAGTAAAAGAAAGTTGTCCAAGACGCCTTCCTTTCAAGTACTAATGTGAAGGGAAAGGCAAGAGAGTGGGAAAGTACTCTTTTCTATCACTTTGAAAGCTGCTTACCCAATCCCAGTTTTGTGCCGCTTCGTAGTTCGCCGTTCAGAAGATGCCGCAGTCTCTGTTTCCCGGAGAAGGAGAAGACGCTTCTTGGCGCGAAGAATCTGGTGTCGTTACGCTGATCGCGGCGTGCTCCGGAGAACAGCTACGGCCGACAGACACCCGGAAGCGGCGCTTAAAGGCACAGTGCTCCGTCTCCTGGTCTTTAGCGTCTCCTGCCGGCTACACCTTAGCAAAAAGCTTTTTCATTATGTCTCGCCAGGAGAAACTGTGTCTGTTCACAAAAAACCTCCCATCGTGCTCTAGAGCTTGCAGGCAGGTCTGCAGAGTGTTTTGCAACAAGAAAAAGTAACTTGTCCAAAAAAGCCATCAATTCGAATGTTCCTGGAAAGGGAAAATGCAGGAGAGCGGATAGGTACTGTTTTCTACCAGTTTGCAAGCTGGACACACAATCCCAGTGTTTTGCATCTATTAGCTTTGCAGTGCACTGCAGTAACTGCCTGTGGTAACCTACATCTAAGCAAATAGCTTTTTCACTATGTCTCGCAAGGAGAAAATGTTCCTGCTCATTAAAAAACTTCCATCGTGCTGTACAGGTTGCACAGAGGGCTGCAGTGTGTTTTGCAGCAAGAAAAAGAAAGTTGTCTAAGATGCCTTCCTTTCAGGTATTAATGTGAAGGGAAAGGCAAGAGAGTGGGAAAGTACTGTTTTCTAGCACTTTGCAAGCTGCTAACACAATCGCAGTGCTGTGTAGCAGTTAGCTGTTCAGTGCACTGCAGTAAGTGTTTCTTGTCACCTACATCTAAGCAAATAGCTTTTTCACTATGTCTCGCAAGGAGAAAACCTTCCTGCTCACTAAACAACTTCCATCTTGTTGTATATGTTGCAGAGAGGGCTGCAGAGTTTTTTGACACAAGAAAAAGAAAGTCGTCTAAGATGCCTTCCTTTCAGGTATTAATGTGAAGGGAAAGGCAAGAGAGTGGGAAAGTACTGTTTTCTAGCACTTTGCAAGCTGCTAACACAATCGCAGTGCTGTGTAGCAGTTAGCTTTTCAGTGCACTGCAGTAAGTGTTTCTTGTCACCTACATCTAAGCGAATAGCTTTTTCACTATGTCTCGCAAGGAGAAAACCTTCCTGCTCATTAAGTATCTCCTATCGTGTTCTAGAAGTTGCACAGAGGACTGCAGTTTGTTTTGCAAAAAGTAAAAGAAAGTTGTCCAAGACGCCTTCCTTTCAAGTACTAATGTGAAGGGAAAGGCAAGAGAGTGGGAAAGTACTCTTTTCTATCACTTTGAAAGCTGCTTACCCAATCCCAGTTTTGTGCCGCTTCGTAGTTCGCCGTTCAGAAGATGCCGCAGTCTCTGTTTCCCGGAGAAGGAGAAGACGCTTCTTGGCGCGAAGAATCTGGTGTCGTTACGCTGATCGCGGCGTGCTCCGGAGAACAGCTACGGCCGACAGACACCCGGAAGCGGCGCTTAAAGGCACAGTGCTCCGTCTCCTGGTCTTTAGCGTCTCCTGCCGGCTACACCTTAGCAAAAAGCTTTTTCATTATGTCTCGCCAGGAGAAACTGTGTCTGTTCACAAAAAACCTCCCATCGTGCTCTAGAGCTTGCAGGCAGGTCTGCAGAGTGTTTTGCAACAAGAAAAAGTAACTTGTCCAAAAAAGCCATCAATTCGAATGTTCCTGGAAAGGGAAAATGCAGGAGAGCGGATAGGTACTGTTTTCTACCAGTTTGCAAGCTGGACACACAATCCCAGTGTTTTGCATCTATTAGCTTTGCAGTGCACTGCAGTAACTGCCTGTGGTAACCTACATCTAAGCAAATAGCTTTTTCACTATGTCTCGCAAGGAGAAAATGTTCCTGCTCATTAAAAAACTTCCATCGTGCTGTACAGGTTGCACAGAGGGCTGCAGTGTGTTTTGCAGCAAGAAAAAGAAAGTTGTCTAAGATGCCTTCCTTTCAGGTATTAATGTGAAGGGAAAGGCAAGAGAGTGGGAAAGTACTGTTTTCTAGCACTTTGCAAGCTGCTAACACAATCGCAGTGCTGTGTAGCAGTTAGCTGTTCAGTGCACTGCAGTAAGTGTTTCTTGTCACCTACATCTAAGCAAAAAGCTTTTTCACTATGTCTCGCAAGGAGAAAACCTTCCTGCTCACTAAACAACTTCCATCTTGTTGTATATGTTGCAGAGAGGGCTGCAGAGTTTTTTAACACAAGAAAAAGAAAGTTGTCTAAGATGCCTTCCTTTCAAGTATTAATGTGAAGGGAAAGGCAAGAGAGTGGGAAAGTACTGTTTTCTAGCACTTTGCAAGCTGCTAACACAATCGCAGTGCTGTGTAGCAGTTAGCTGTTCAGTGCACTGCAGTAAGTGTTTCTTGTCACCTACATCTAAGCAAAAAGCTTTTTCACTATGTCTCGCAAGGAGAAAACCTTCCTGCTCACTAAACAACTTCCATCGTGTTGTATATGTTGCAGAGAGGGCTGCAGAGTTTTTTGACACAAGAAAAAGAAAGTCGTCTAAGATGCCTTCCTTTCAAGTATTAATGTGAAGGGAAAGGCAAGAGAGTGGGAAAGTACTGTTTTCTAGCACTTTGCAGGCTGCTAACACAATCGCAGTGCTGTGTAGCAATTAGCTGTTCAGTGCACTGCAGTAAGTGTTTCTTGTCACCTACATCTAAGCAAATAGCTTTTTCACTATGTCTTGCAAGGAGAAAACCTTCCTGCTCACTAAACAACTTCCATCGTGTTGTATATGTTGCAGAGAGGGCTGCAGAGTTTTTTGACACAAGAAAAAGAAAGTTGTCTAAGATGCCTTCCTTTCAAGTATTAATTTGAAGGGAAAGGCAAGAGAGTGGGAAAGTACTGTTTTCTAGCACTTTGCAAGCTGCTAACACAATCGCAGTGCTGTGTAGCAATTAGCTTGTCAGTGCACGGCAGTAAGTGTTTCTTGACACCTACATCTAAGCAAATAGCTTTTTCACTATGTCTCGCAAGGAGAAAACCTTCCTGCTCACTAAACAACTTCCATCGTGTTTAGATGTTGCAGAGAGGGCTGCAGAGGTTTTTGACACAAGAAAAAGAAAGTTGTCTAAGATGCCTTCCTTTCAACTATTAATTTCAAGGGAAAGGCAAGAGAGTGGGAAAGTACTGTTTTCTAGCACTTTGCAAGCTGCTAACGCAATCACAGTGCTGTGTAGCAGTTAGCTTTTCAGTGCACTGCAGTAAGTGTTTCTTGTCACCTACATCTAAGCAAATAGCTTTTTCACTATGTCTCGCAAGGAGAAAACCTTCCTGCTCACTAAACAACTTCCATCGTGTTGTAGATGTTGCAGAGAGGGCTGCAGAGTTTTTTGACACAAGAAAAAGAAAGTTGTCTAAGATGCCTTCCTTTCAGGTATTAATGTGAAGGGAAAGGCAAGAGAGTGGGAAAGTACTGTTTTCTAGCACTTTGCAAGCTGCTAACACAATCCCAGTTCTGTGTAGCAATTAGCTGTTCAGTGCACTGCAGTAAGGGTTTCTTGTCACCTACATCTAAGCAAATAGCTTTTTCACTATGTCTCGCAAGGAGAAAACCTTCCTGCTCACTAAACAACTTCCATCGTGTTGTATATGTTGCAGAGAGGGCTGCAGAGTTTTTTGACACAAGAAAAAGAAAGTTGTCTAAGATGCCTTCCTTTCAAGTATTAATGTGAAGGGAAAGGCAAGAGAGTGGGAAAGTACTGTTTTCTAGCACTTTGCAAGCTGCTAACACAATCGCAGTGCTGTGTAGCAGTTAGCTGTTCAGTGCACTGCAGTAAGTGTTTCTGGTCACCTACATCTAAGCAAAAAGCTTTTTCACTATGTCTCGCAAGGAGAAAACCTTCCTGCTCACTAAACAACTTCCATCGTGTTGTAGATGTTGCAGAGAGGGCTGCAGAGTTTTTTGACACAAGAAAAAGGAAGTTGTCTAAGATGCCTTCCTTTCAAGTATTAATTTGAAGGGAAAGGCAAGAGAGTGGGAAAGTACTGTTTTCTAGCACTTTGCAAGCTGCTAACACCATCGCAGTGCTGTGTAGCAGTTAGCTTTTCAGTGCACTGCAGTAAGTGTTTCTTGTCACCTACATCTAAGCAAATAGCTTTTTCACTATGTCTCGCAAGGAGAAAACCTTCCTGCTCACTAAACAACTTCCATCGTGTTGTAGATGTTGCAGAGAGGGCTGCAGAGTTTTTTGACACAAGAAAAAGAAAGTTGTCTAAGATGCCTTCCTTTCAAGTATTAATGTGAAGGGAAAGGCAAGAGAGTGGGAAAGTACTGTTTTCTAGCACTTTGCAAGCTGCTAACACAATCGCAGTGCTGTGTAGCAGTTAGCTTTTCAGTGCACTGCAGTAAGTGTTTCTTGTCACCTACATCTAAGCGAATAGCTTTTTCACTATGTCTCGCAAGGAGAAAACCTTCCTGCTCATTAAGTATCTCCTATCGTGTTCTAGAAGTTGCACAGAGGACTGCAGTTTGTTTTGCAAAAAGTAAAAGAAAGTTGTCCAAGACGCCTTCCTTTCAAGTACTAATGTGAAGGGAAAGGCAAGAGAGTGGGAAAGTACTCTTTTCTATCACTTTGAAAGCTGCTTACCCAATCCCAGTTTTGTGCCGCTTCGTAGTTCGCCGTTCAGAAGATGCCGCAGTCTCTGTTTCCCGGAGAAGGAGAAGACGCTTCTTGGCGCGAAGAATCTGGTGTCGTTACGCTGATCGCGGCGTGCTCCGGAGAACAGCTACGGCCGACAGATACCCGGAAGCGGCGCTTAAAGGCACAGTGCTCCGTCTCCTGGTCTTTAGCGTCTCCTGCCGGCTACACCTTAGCAAAAAGCTTTTTCATTATGTCTCGCCAGGAGAAACTGTGTCTGTTCACAAAAAACCTCCCATCGTGCTCTAGAGCTTGCAGGCAGGTCTGCAGAGTGTTTTGCAACAAGAAAAAGTAACTTGTCCAAAAAAGCCATCAATTCGAATGTTCCTGGAAAGGGAAAATGCAGGAGAGCGGATAGGTACTGTTTTCTACCAGTTTGCAAGCTGGACACACAATCCCAGTGTTTTGCATCTATTAGCTTTGCAGTGCACTGCAGTAACTGCCTGTGGTAACCTACATCTAAGCAAATAGCTTTTTCACTATGTCTCGCAAGGAGAAAATGTTCCTGCTCATTAAAAAACTTCCATCGTGCTGTACAGGTTGCACAGAGGGCTGCAGTGTGTTTTGCAGCAAGAAAAAGAAAGTTGTCTAAGATGCCTTCCTTTCAGGTATTAATGTGAAGGGAAAGGCAAGAGAGTGGGAAAGTACTGTTTTCTAGCACTTTGCAAGCTGCTAACACAATCGCAGTGCTGTGTAGCAGTTAGCTGTTCAGTGCACTGCAGTAAGTGTTTCTTGTCACCTACATCTAAGCAAAAAGCTTTTTCACTATGTCTCGCAAGGAGAAAACCTTCCTGCTCACTAAACAACTTCCATCTTGTTGTATATGTTGCAGAGAGGGCTGCAGAGTTTTTTAACACAAGAAAAAGAAAGTTGTCTAAGATGCCTTCCTTTCAAGTATTAATGTGAAGGGAAAGGCAAGAGAGTGGGAAAGTACTGTTTTCTAGCACTTTGCAAGCTGCTAACACAATCGCAGTGCTGTGTAGCAGTTAGCTGTTCAGTGCACTGCAGTAAGTGTTTCTTGTCACCTACATCTAAGCAAAAAGCTTTTTCACTATGTCTCGCAAGGAGAAAACCTTCCTGCTCACTAAACAACTTCCATCGTGTTGTATATGTTGCAGAGAGGGCTGCAGAGTTTTTTGACACAAGAAAAAGAAAGTTGTCTAAGATGCCTTCCTTTCAAGTATTAATGTGAAGGGAAAGGCAAGAGAGTGGGAAAGTACTGTTTTCTAGCACTTTGCAGGCTGCTAACACAATCGCAGTGCTGTGTAGCAATTAGCTGTTCAGTGCACTGCAGTAAGTGTTTCTTGTCACCTACATCTAAGCAAATAGCTTTTTCACTATGTCTTGCAAGGAGAAAACCTTCCTGCTCACTAAACAACTTCCATCGTGTTGTATATGTTGCAGAGAGGGCTGCAGAGTTTTTTGACACAAGAAAAAGAAAGTTGTCTAAGATGCCTTCCTTTCAAGTATTAATTTGAAGGGAAAGGCAAGAGAGTGGGAAAGTACTGTTTTCTAGCACTTTGCAAGCTGCTAACACAATCGCAGTGCTGTGTAGCAATTAGCTTGTCAGTGCACGGCAGTAAGTGTTTCTTGACACCTACATCTAAGCAAATAGCTTTTTCACTATGTCTCGCAAGGAGAAAACCTTCCTGCTCACTAAACAACTTCCATCGTGTTGTAGATGTTGCAGAGAGGGCTGCAGAGGTTTTTGACACAAGAAAAAGAAAGTTGTCTAAGATGCCTTCCTTTCAACTATTAATTTCAAGGGAAAGGCAAGAGAGTGGGAAAGTACTGTTTTCTAGCACTTTGCAAGCTGCTAACGCAATCACAGTGCTGTGTAGCAGTTAGCTTTTCAGTGCACTGCAGTAAGTGTTTCTTGTCACCTACATCTAAGCAAATAGCTTTTTCACTATGTCTCGCAAGGAGAAAACCTTCCTGCTCACTAAACAACTTCCATCGTGTTGTAGATGTTGCAGAGAGGGCTGCAGAGTTTTTTGACACAAGAAAAAGAAAGTTGTCTAAGATGCCTTCCTTTCAGGTATTAATGTGAAGGGAAAGGCAAGAGAGTGGGAAAGTACTGTTTTCTAGCACTTTGCAAGCTGCTAACACAATCCCAGTTCTGTGTAGCAATTAGCTGTTCAGTGCACTGCAGTAAGGGTTTCTTGTCACCTACATCTAAGCAAATAGCTTTTTCACTATGTCTCGCAAGGAGAAAACCTTCCTGCTCACTAAACAACTTCCATCGTGTTGTATATGTTGCAGAGAGGGCTGCAGAGTTTTTTGACACAAGAAAAAGAAAGTTGTCTAAGATGCCTTCCTTTCAAGTATTAATGTGAAGGGAAAGGCAAGAGAGTGGGAAAGTACTGTTTTCTAGCACTTTGCAAGCTGCTAACACAATCGCAGTGCTGTGTAGCAGTTAGCTGTTCAGTGCACTGCAGTAAGTGTTTCTGGTCACCTACATCTAAGCAAAAAGCTTTTTCACTATGTCTCGCAAGGAGAAAACCTTCCTGCTCACTAAACAACTTCCATCGTGTTGTAGATGTTGCAGAGAGGGCTGCAGAGTTTTTTGACACAAGAAAAAGGAAGTTGTCTAAGATGCCTTCCTTTCAAGTATTAATTTGAAGGGAAAGGCAAGAGAGTGGGAAAGTACTGTTTTCTAGCACTTTGCAAGCTGCTAACACCATCGCAGTGCTGTGTAGCAGTTAGCTTTTCAGTGCACTGCAGTAAGTGTTTCTTGTCACCTACATCTAAGCAAATAGCTTTTTCACTATGTCTCGCAAGGAGAAAACCTTCCTGCTCACTAAACAACTTCCATCTTGTTGTATATGTTGCAGAGAGGGCTGCAGAGTTTTTTGACACAAGAAAAAGAAAGTCGTCTAAGATGCCTTCCTTTCAGGTATTAATGTGAAGGGAAAGGCAAGAGAGTGGGAAAGTACTGTTTTCTAGCACTTTGCAAGCTGCTAACACAATCGCAGTGCTGTGTAGCAGTTAGCTTTTCAGTGCACTGCAGTAAGTGTTTCTTGTCACCTACATCTAAGCGAATAGCTTTTTCACTATGTCTCGCAAGGAGAAAACCTTCCTGCTCATTAAGTATCTCCTATCGTGTTCTAGAAGTTGCACAGAGGACTGCAGTTTGTTTTGCAAAAAGTAAAAGAAAGTTGTCCAAGACGCCTTCCTTTCAAGTACTAATGTGAAGGGAAAGGCAAGAGAGTGGGAAAGTACTCTTTTCTATCACTTTGAAAGCTGCTTACCCAATCCCAGTTTTGTGCCGCTTCGTAGTTCGCCGTTCAGAAGATGCCGCAGTCTCTGTTTCCCGGAGAAGGAGAAGACGCTTCTTGGCGCGAAGAATCTGGTGTCGTTACGCTGATCGCGGCGTGCTCCGGAGAACAGCTACGGCCGACAGACACCCGGAAGCGGCGCTTAAAGGCACAGTGCTCCGTCTCCTGGTCTTTAGCGTCTCCTGCCGGCTACACCTTAGCAAAAAGCTTTTTCATTATGTCTCGCCAGGAGAAACTGTGTCTGTTCACAAAAAACCTCCCATCGTGCTCTAGAGCTTGCAGGCAGGTCTGCAGAGTGTTTTGCAACAAGAAAAAGTAACTTGTCCAAAAAAGCCATCAATTCGAATGTTCCTGGAAAGGGAAAATGCAGGAGAGCGGATAGGTACTGTTTTCTACCAGTTTGCAAGCTGGACACACAATCCCAGTGTTTTGCATCTATTAGCTTTGCAGTGCACTGCAGTAACTGCCTGTGGTAACCTACATCTAAGCAAATAGCTTTTTCACTATGTCTCGCAAGGAGAAAATGTTCCTGCTCATTAAAAAACTTCCATCGTGCTGTACAGGTTGCACAGAGGGCTGCAGTGTGTTTTGCAGCAAGAAAAAGAAAGTTGTCTAAGATGCCTTCCTTTCAGGTATTAATGTGAAGGGAAAGGCAAGAGAGTGGGAAAGTACTGTTTTCTAGCACTTTGCAAGCTGCTAACACAATCGCAGTGCTGTGTAGCAGTTAGCTGTTCAGTGCACTGCAGTAAGTGTTTCTTGTCACCTACATCTAAGCAAAAAGCTTTTTCACTATGTCTCGCAAGGAGAAAACCTTCCTGCTCACTAAACAACTTCCATCTTGTTGTATATGTTGCAGAGAGGGCTGCAGAGTTTTTTAACACAAGAAAAAGAAAGTTGTCTAAGATGCCTTCCTTTCAAGTATTAATGTGAAGGGAAAGGCAAGAGAGTGGGAAAGTACTGTTTTCTAGCACTTTGCAAGCTGCTAACACAATCGCAGTGCTGTGTAGCAGTTAGCTGTTCAGTGCACTGCAGTAAGTGTTTCTTGTCACCTACATCTAAGCAAAAAGCTTTTTCACTATGTCTCGCAAGGAGAAAACCTTCCTGCTCACTAAACAACTTCCATCGTGTTGTATATGTTGCAGAGAGGGCTGCAGAGTTTTTTGACACAAGAAAAAGAAAGTCGTCTAAGATGCCTTCCTTTCAAGTATTAATGTGAAGGGAAAGGCAAGAGAGTGGGAAAGTACTGTTTTCTATCACTTTGCAGGCTGCTAACACAATCGCAGTTCTGTGTAGCAATTAGCTGTTCAGTGCACTGCAGTAAGTGTTTCTTGTCACCTACATCTAAGCAAATAGCTTTTTCACTATGTCTCGCAAGGAGAAAACCTTCCTGCTCACTAAACAACTTCCATCGTGTTGTATATGTTGCAGAGAGGGCTGCAGAGTTTTTTGACACAAGAAAAAGAAAGTTGTCTAAGATGCCTTCCTTTCAAGTATTAATTTGAAGGGAAAGGCAAGAGAGTGGGAAAGTACTGTTTTCTAGCACTTTGCAAGCTGCTAACACAATCGCAGTGCTGTGTAGCAATTAGCTTGTCAGTGCACGGCAGTAAGTGTTTCTTGACACCTACATCTAAGCAAATAGCTTTTTCACTATGTCTCGCAAGGAGAAAACCTTCCTGCTCACTAAACAACTTCCATCGTGTTTAGATGTTGCAGAGAGGGCTGCAGAGGTTTTTGACACAAGAAAAAGAAAGTTGTCTAAGATGCCTTCCTTTCAACTATTAATTTCAAGGGAAAGGCAAGAGAGTGGGAAAGTACTGTTTTCTAGCACTTTGCAAGCTGCTAACACAATCACAGTGCTGTGTAGCAGTTAGCTTTTCAGTGCACTGCAGTAAGTGTTTCTTGTCACCTACATCTAAGCAAATAGCTTTTTCACTATGTCTCGCAAGGAGAAAACCTTCCTGCTCACTAAACAACTTCCATCGTGTTGTAGATGTTGCAGAGAGGGCTGCAGAGTTTTTTGACACAAGAAAAAGAAAGTTGTCTAAGATGCCTTCCTTTCAGGTATTAATGTGAAGGGAAAGGCAAGAGAGTGGGAAAGTACTGTTTTCTAGCACTTTGCAAGCTGCTAACACAATCCCAGTTCTGTGTAGCAATTAGCTGTTCAGTGCACTGCAGTAAGGGTTTCTTGTCACCTACATCTAAGCAAATAGCTTTTTCACTATGTCTCGCAAGGAGAAAACCTTCCTGCTCACTAAACAACTTCCATCGTGTTGTATATGTTGCAGAGAGGGCTGCAGAGTTTTTTGACACAAGAAAAAGAAAGTTGTCTAAGATGCCTTCCTTTCAAGTATTAATGTGAAGGGAAAGGCAAGAGAGTGGGAAAGTACTGTTTTCTAGCACTTTGCAAGCTGCTAACACAATCGCAGTGCTGTGTAGCAGTTAGCTGTTCAGTGCACTGCAGTAAGTGTTTCTGGTCACCTACATCTAAGCAAAAAGCTTTTTCACTATGTCTCGCAAGGAGAAAACCTTCCTGCTCACTAAACAACTTCCATCGTGTTGTAGATGTTGCAGAGAGGGCTGCAGAGTTTTTTGACACAAGAAAAAGGAAGTTGTCTAAGATGCCTTCCTTTCAAGTATTAATTTGAAGGGAAAGGCAAGAGAGTGGGAAAGTACTGTTTTCTAGCACTTTGCAAGCTGCTAACACCATCGCAGTGCTGTGTAGCAGTTAGCTTTTCAGTGCACTGCAGTAAGTGTTTCTTGTCACCTACATCTAAGCAAATAGCTTTTTCACTATGTCTCGCAAGGAGAAAACCTTCCTGCTCACTAAACAACTTCCATCTTGTTGTATATGTTGCAGAGAGGGCTGCAGAGTTTTTTGACACAAGAAAAAGAAAGTCGTCTAAGATGCCTTCCTTTCAGGTATTAATGTGAAGGGAAAGGCAAGAGAGTGGGAAAGTACTGTTTTCTAGCACTTTGCAAGCTGCTAACACAATCCCAGTTCTGTGTAGCAATTAGCTGTTCAGTGCACTGCAGTAAGGGTTTCTTGTCACCTACATCTAAGCAAAAAGCTTTTTCACTATGTCTCGCAAGGAGAAAACCTTCCTGCTCACTAAACAACTTCCATCGTGTTGTAGATGTTGCAGAGAGGGCTGCAGAGTTTTTTGACACAAGAAAAAGAAAGTTGTCTAAGATGCCTTCCTTTCAAGTATTAATTTGAAGGGAAAGGCAAGAGAGTGGGAAAGTACTGTTTTCTATCACTTTGCAGGCTGCTAACACAATCGCAGTGCTGTGTAGCAATTAGCTGTTCAGTGCACTGCAGTAAGTGTTTCTTGTCACCTACATCTAAGCAAATAGCTTTTTCACTATGTCTCGCAAGGAGAAAACCTTCCTGCTCACTAAACAACTTCCATCGTGTTGTAGATGTTGCAGAGAGGGCTGCAGAGTTTTTTGCAACAAGAAAAAGAAAGTTGTTTAAGATGCCTTCCTTTCAAGTATTAATGTGAAGGGAAAGGCAAGAGAGTGGGAAAGTACTGTTTTCTAGCACTTTGCAAGCTGCTAACACAATCGCAGTGCTGTGTAGCAATTAGCTTGTCAGTGCACGGCAGTAAGTGTTTCTTGACACCTACATCTAAGCAAATAGCTTTTTCACTATGTCTCGCAAGGAGAAAACCTTCCTGCTCACTAAACAACTTCCATCGTGTTGTAGATGTTGCAGAGAGGGCTGCAGAGTTTTTTGACACAAGAAAAATAAAGTTGTCTAAGATGCCTTCCTTTCAGGTATTAATGTGAAGGGAAAGGCAAGAGAGTGGGAAAGTACTGTTTTCTAGCACTTTGCAAGCTGCTAACACAATCCCAGTTCTGTGTAGCAATTAGCTGTTCAGTGCACTGCAGTAAGGGTTTCTTGTCACCTACATCTAAGCAAATAGCTTTTTCACTATGTCTCGCAAGGAGAAAACCTTCCTGCTCACTAAACAACTTCCATCGTGTTGTATATGTTGCAGAGAGGGCTGCAGAGTTTTTTGATACAAGAAAAAGAAAGTTGTCTAAGATGCCTTCCTTTCAAGTATTAATGTGAAGGGAAAGGCAAGAGAGTGGGAAAGTACTGTTTTCTAGCACTTTGCAAGCTGCTAACACCATCGCAGTGCTGTGTAGCAATTAGCTGTTCAGTGCACTGCAGTAAGTGTTTCTTGACACCTACATCTAAGCAAAAAGCTTTTTCACTATGTCTCGCAAGGAGAAAACCTTCCTGCTCACTAAACAACTTCCATCGTGTTGTAGATGTTGCAGAGAGGGCTGCAGAGTTTTTTGACACAAGAAAAAGAAAGTTGTCTAAGATGCCTTCCTTTCAGGTATTAATGTGAAGGGAAAGGCAAGAGAGTGGGAAAGTACTGTTTTCTAGCACTTTGCAAGCTGCTAACACAATCCCAGTTCTGTGTAGCAATTAGCTGTTCAGTGCACTGCAGTAAGGGTTTCTTGTCACCTACATCTAAGCAAATAGCTTTTTCACTATGTCTCGCAAGGAGAAAACCTTCCTGCTCACTAAACAACTTCCATCGTGTTGTATATGTTGCAGAGAGGGCTGCAGAGTTTTTTGACACAAGAAAAAGAAAGTTGTATAAGATGCCTTCCTTTCAAGTATTAATGTGAAGGGAAAGGCAAGAGAGTGGGAAAGTACTGTTTTCTAGCACTTTGCAAGCTGCTAACACAATCGCAGTGCTGTGTAGCAGTTAGCTGTTCAGTGCACTGCAGTAAGTGTTTCTTGTCACCTACATCTAAGCAAAAAGCTTTTTCACTATGTCTCGCAAGGAGAAAACCTTCCTGCTCACTAAACAACTTCCATCGTGTTGTAGATGTTGCAGAGAGGGCTGCAGAGTTTTTTGACACAAGAAAAAGAAAGTTGTCTAAGATGCCTTCCTTTCAAGTATTAATTTGAAGGGAAAGGCAAGAGAGTGGGAAAGTACTGTTTTCTATCACTTTGCAGGCTGCTAACACAATCGCAGTGCTGTGTAGCAATTAGCTGTTCAGTGCACTGCAGTAAGTGTTTCTTGTCACCTACATCTAAGCAAATAGCTTTTTCACTATGTCTCGCAAGGAGAAAACCTTCCTGCTCACTAAACAACTTCCATCGTGTTGTATATGTTGCAGAGAGGGCTGCAGAGTTTTTTGACACAAGAAAAAGAAAGTTGTCTAAGATGCCTTCCTTTGAAGTATTAATTTGAAGGGAAAGGCAAGAGAGTGGGAAAGTACTGTTTTCTAGCACTTTGCAAGCTGCTAACACAATCGCAGTGCTGTGTAGCAGTTAGCTTATCAGTGCACGGCAGTAAGTGTTTCTTGACACCTACATCTAAGCAAATAGCTTTTTCACTATGTCTCGCAAGGAGAAAACCTTCCTGCTCACTAAACAACTTCCATCGTGTTGTAGATGTTGCAGAGAGGGCTGCAGAGGTTTTTGACACAAGAAAAATAAAGTTGTCTAAGATGCCTTCCTTTCAAGTATTAATTTGAAGGGAAAGGCAAGAGAGTGGGAAAGTACTGTTTTCTAGCACTTTGCAAGCTGCTAACACAATCGCAGTGCTGTGTAGCAGTTAGCTTTTCAGTGCACTGCAGTAAGTGTTTCTTGTCACCTACATCTAATCAAATAGCTTTTTCACTATGTCTCGCAAGGAGAAAACCTTCCTGCTCACTAAACAACTTCCATCGTGTTGTATATGTTGCACAGAGGGCTGCAGAGTTTTTTGACACAAGAAAAAGAAAGTCGTCTAAGATGCCTTCCTTTCAGGTATTAATGTGAAGGGAAAGGCAAGAGAGTGGGAAAGTACTGTTTTCTAGCACTTTGCAAGCTGCTAACACAATCCCAGTTCTGTGTAGCAGTTAGCTGTTCAGTGCACTGCAGTAAGTGTTTCTTGTCACCTACATCTAAGCAAATAGCTTTTTCACTATGTCTCGCAAGGAGAAAACCTTCTTGCTCACTAAACAACTTCCATCGTGTTGTAGATGTTGCAGAGAGGGCTGCAGAGTTTTTTGACACAAGAAAAAGAAAGTTGTCTAAGATGCCTTCCTTTCAAGTATTAATGTGAAGGGAAAGGCAAGAGAGTGGGAAAATACTGTTTTCTAGCACTTTGCAAGCTGCTAGCACAATCGCAGTGCTGTGTAGCAATTAGCTTGTCAGTGCACGGCAGTAAGAGTTTCTTGACACCTACATCTAAGCAAATAGCTTTTTCACTATGTCTCGCAAGGAGAAAACCTTCCTGCTCACTAAACAACTTCCATCGTGTTGTAGATGTTGCAGAGAGGGCTGCAGAGGTTTTTGACACAAGAAAAATAAAGTTCTCTAAGATGCCTTCCTTTCAGGTATTAATGTGAAGGGAAAGGCAAGAGAGTGGGAAAGTACTGTTTTCTAGCACTTTGCAAGCTGCTAACACAATCCCAGTGCTGTGTAGCAGTTAGCTTTTCAGTGCACTGCTGTAAGTGTTTCTTGTCACCCACATCTAAGCAAAAAGCTTTTTCACTATGTCTCGCAAGGAGAAAACCTTCCTGCACACTAAACAACTTCCATCGTGTTGTATATGTTGCAGAGAGGGCTGCAGAGTTTTTTGACACAAGAAAAAGAAAGTCGTCTAAGATGCCTTCCTTTCAGGTATTAATGTGAAGGGAAAGGCAAGAGAGTGGGAAAGTACTGTTTTCTAGCACTTTGCAAGCTGCTAACACAATCCCAGTTCTGTGTAGCAATTAGCTGTTCAGTGCACTGCAGTAAGGGTTTCTTGTCACCTACATCTAAGCAAAAAGCTTTTTCACTATGTCTCGCAAGGAGAAAACCTTCCTGCTCACTAAACAACTTCCATCGTGTTGTAGATGTTGCAGAGAGGGCTGCAGAGTTTTTTGACACAAGAAAAAGAAAGTTGTCTAAGATGCCTTCCTTTCAAGTATTAATTTGAAGGGAAAGGCAAGAGAGTGGGAAAGTACTGTTTTCTATCACTTTGCAGGCTGCTAACACAATCGCAGTGCTGTGTAGCAATTAGCTGTTCAGTGCACTGCAGTAAGTTTTTCTTGTCACCTACATCTAAGCAAATAGCTTTTTCACTATGTCTCGCAAGGAGAAAACCTTCCTGCTCACTAAACAACTTCCATCGTGTTGTAGATGTTGCAGAGAGGGCTGCAGAGTTTTTTGCAACAAGAAAAAGAAAGTTGTTTAAGATGCCTTCCTTTCAAGTATTAATGTGAAGGGAAAGGCAAGAGAGTGGGAAAGTACTGTTTTCTAGCACTTTGCAAGCTGCTAACACAATCGCAGTGCTGTGTAGCAATTAGCTTGTCAGTGCACGGCAGTAAGTGTTTCTTGACACCTACATCTAAGCAAATAGCTTTTTCACTATGTCTCGCAAGGAGAAAACCTTCCTGCTCACTAAACAACTTCCATCGTGTTGTAGATGTTGCAGAGAGGGCTGCAGAGTTTTTTGACACAAGAAAAATAAAGTTGTCTAAGATGCCTTCCTTTCAGGTATTAATGTGAAGGGAAAGGCAAGAGAGTGGGAAAGTACTGTTTTCTAGCACTTTGCAAGCTGCTAACACAATCCCAGTTCTGTGTAGCAATTAGCTGTTCAGTGCACTGCAGTAAGGGTTTCTTGTCACCTACATCTAAGCAAATAGCTTTTTCACTATGTCTCGCAAGGAGAAAACCTTCCTGCTCACTAAACAACTTCCATCGTGTTGTATATGTTGCAGAGAGGGCTGCAGAGTTTTTTGATACAAGAAAAAGAAAGTTGTCTAAGATGCCTTCCTTTCAAGTATTAATGTGAAGGGAAAGGCAAGAGAGTGGGAAAGTACTGTTTTCTAGCACTTTGCAAGCTGCTAACACCATCGCAGTGCTGTGTAGCAATTAGCTGTTCAGTGCACTGCAGTAAGTGTTTCTTGACACCTACATCTAAGCAAAAAGCTTTTTCACTATGTCTCGCAAGGAGAAAACCTTCCTGCTCACTAAACAACTTCCATCGTGTTGTAGATGTTGCAGAGAGGGCTGCAGAGTTTTTTGACACAAGAAAAAGAAAGTTGTCTAAGATGCCTTCCTTTCAGGTATTAATGTGAAGGGAAAGGCAAGAGAGTGGGAAAGTACTGTTTTCTAGCACTTTGCAAGCTGCTAACACAATCCCAGTTCTGTGTAGCAATTAGCTGTTCAGTGCACTGCAGTAAGGGTTTCTTGTCACCTACATCTAAGCAAATAGCTTTTTCACTATGTCTCGCAAGGAGAAAACCTTCCTGCTCACTAAACAACTTCCATCGTGTTGTATATGTTGCAGAGAGGGCTGCAGAGTTTTTTGACACAAGAAAAAGAAAGTTGTATAAGATGCCTTCCTTTCAAGTATTAATGTGAAGGGAAAGGCAAGAGAGTGGGAAAGTACTGTTTTCTAGCACTTTGCAAGCTGCTAACACAATCGCAGTGCTGTGTAGCAGTTAGCTGTTCAGTGCACTGCAGTAAGTGTTTCTTGTCACCTACATCTAAGCAAAAAGCTTTTTCACTATGTCTCGCAAGGAGAAAACCTTCCTGCTCACTAAACAACTTCCATCGTGTTGTAGATGTTGCAGAGAGGGCTGCAGAGTTTTTTGACACAAGAAAAAGAAAGTTGTCTAAGATGCCTTCCTTTCAAGTATTAATTTGAAGGGAAAGGCAAGAGAGTGGGAAAGTACTGTTTTCTATCACTTTGCAGGCTGCTAACACAATCGCAGTGCTGTGTAGCAATTAGCTGTTCAGTGCACTGCAGTAAGTGTTTCTTGTCACCTACATCTAAGCAAATAGCTTTTTCACTATGTCTCGCAAGGAGAAAACCTTCCTGCTCACTAAACAACTTCCATCGTGTTGTATATGTTGCAGAGAGGGCTGCAGAGTTTTTTGACACAAGAAAAAGAAAGTTGTCTAAGATGCCTTCCTTTGAAGTATTAATTTGAAGGGAAAGGCAAGAGAGTGGGAAAGTACTGTTTTCTAGCACTTTGCAAGCTGCTAACACAATCGCAGTGCTGTGTAGCAGTTAGCTTATCAGTGCACGGCAGTAAGTGTTTCTTGACACCTACATCTAAGCAAATAGCTTTTTCACTATGTCTCGCAAGGAGAAAACCTTCCTGCTCACTAAACAACTTCCATCGTGTTGTAGATGTTGCAGAGAGGGCTGCAGAGGTTTTTGACACAAGAAAAATAAAGTTGTCTAAGATGCCTTCCTTTCAAGTATTAATTTGAAGGGAAAGGCAAGAGAGTGGGAAAGTACTGTTTTCTAGCACTTTGCAAGCTGCTAACACAATCGCAGTGCTGTGTAGCAGTTAGCTTTTCAGTGCACTGCAGTAAGTGTTTCTTGTCACCTACATCTAATCAAATAGCTTTTTCACTATGTCTCGCAAGGAGAAAACCTTCCTGCTCACTAAACAACTTCCATCGTGTTGTATATGTTGCAGAGAGGGCTGCAGAGTTTTTTGACACAAGAAAAAGAAAGTCGTCTAAGATGCCTTCCTTTCAGGTATTAATGTGAAGGGAAAGGCAAGAGAGTGGGAAAGTACTGTTTTCTAGCACTTTGCAAGCTGCTAACACAATCCCAGTTCTGTGTAGCAGTTAGCTGTTCAGTGCACTGCAGTAAGTGTTTCTTGTCACCTACATCTAAGCAAATAGCTTTTTCACTATGTCTCGCAAGGAGAAAACCTTCTTGCTCACTAAACAACTTCCATCGTGTTGTATATGTTGCAGAGAGGGCTGCAGAGTTTTTTGACACAAGAAAAAGAAAGTTGTCTAAGATGCCTTCCTTTCAAGTATTAATGTGAAGGGAAAGGCAAGAGAGTGGGAAAATACTGTTTTCTAGCACTTTGCAAGCTGCTAGCACAATCGCAGTGCTGTGTAGCAATTAGCTTGTCAGTGCACGGCAGTAAGAGTTTCTTGACACCTACATCTAAGCAAATAGCTTTTTCACTATGTCTCGCAAGGAGAAAACCTTCCTGCTCACTAAACAACTTCCATCGTGTTGTAGATGTTGCAGAGAGGGCTGCAGAGGTTTTTGACACAAGAAAAATAAAGTTCTCTAAGATGCCTTCCTTTCAGGTATTAATGTGAAGGGAAAGGCAAGAGAGTGGGAAAGTACTGTTTTCTAGCACTTTGCAAGCTGCTAACACAATCCCAGTGCTGTGTAGCAGTTAGGTTTTCAGTGCACTGCTGTAAGTGTTTCTTGTCACCCACATCTAAGCAAAAAGCTTTTTCACTATGTCTCGCAAGGAGAAAACCTTCCTGCACACTAAACAACTTCCATCGTGTTGTATATGTTGCAGAGAGGGCTGCAGAGTTTTTTGACACAAGAAAAAGAAAGTCGTCTAAGATGCCTTCCTTTCAGGTATTAATGTGAAGGGAAAGGCAAGAGAGTGGGAAAGTACTGTTTTCTAGCACTTTGCAAGCTGCTAACACAATCCCAGTTCTGTGTAGCAATTAGCTGTTCAGTGCACTGCAGTAAGGTTTCTTGTCATCTACATCTAAGCAAATAGCTTTTTCACTATGTCTCGCAAAGAGAAAACCTTCCTGCTCACTAAACAACTTCCATCTTGTTGTATATGTTGCAGAGAGGGCTGCAGAGTTTTCTGACACTAGAAAAAGATAGTTGTCTAAGATGCCTTCCTTTAAAGTATTAATGTGAAGGGAAAGGCAAGAGAGTGGGAAAGTACTGTTTTCTAGCACTTTGCAAGCTGCTAACACAATCCCAGTTCTGTGTAGCAGTTAGCTGTTCAGTGCACTGCAGTAAGTGTTTCTTGTCACCTACATCTAAGCAAAAAGCTTTTTCACTATGTCTCGCAAGGAGAAAACCTTCCTGCTCACTAAACAACTTCCATCGTGTTGTAGATGTTGCAGAGAGGGCTGCAGAGGTTTTTGACACAAGAAAAAGAAAGTTGTCTAAGATGCCTTCCTTTCAAGTATTAATTTGAAGGGAAAGGCAAGAGAGTGGGAAAGTACTGTTTTCTAGCACTTTGCAAGCTGCTAACACAATCGCAGTGCTGTGTAGCAGTTAGCTTTTCAGTGCACTGCAGTAAGTGTTTCTTGTCACCTACATCTAAGCAAATAGCTTTTTCACTATGTCTCGCAAGGAGAAAACCTTCCTGCTCACTAAACAACTTCCATCGTGTTGTATATGTTGCAGAGAGGGCTGCAGAGTTTTTTGACACAAGAAAAAGAAAGTTGTCTAAGATGCCTTCCTTTCAGGTATTAATGTGAAGGGAAAGGCAAGAGAGTGGGAAAGTACTGTTTTCTAGCACTTTGCAAGCTGCTAACACAATCCCAGTTCTGTGTAGCAATTAGCTGTTCAGTGCACTGCAGTAAGGGTTTCTTGCCACCTACATCTAAGCAAATAGTTTTTTCACTATGTCTCGCAAGGAGAAAACCTTCCTGCTCACTAAACAACTTCCATCGTGTTGTATATGTTGCAGAGAGGGCTGCAGAGTTTTTTGACACAAGAAAAAGAAAGTTGTCTAAGATGCCTTCCTTTCAAGTATTAATGTGAAGGGAAAGGCAAGAGAGTGGGAAAGTACTGTTTTCTAGCACTTTGCAAGCTGCTAACACAATCGCAGTGCTGTGTAGCAGTTAGCTGTTCAGTGCACTGCAGTAAGTGTTTCTTGTCACCTACATCTAAGCAAAAAGCTTTTTCACTATGTCTGGCAAGGAGAAAACCTTCCTGCTCACTAAACAACTTCCATCTTGTTGTAGATGTTGCAGAGAGGGCTGCAGAGTTTTTTGACACAAGAAAAAGAAAGTTGTCTAAGATGCCTTCCTTTCAAGTATTAATGTGAAGGGAAAGGCAAGAGAGTGGGAAAGTACTGTTTTCTAGCACTTTGCAAGCTGCTAACACAATCGCAGTGTTGTGTAGCAGTTAGCTTTTCAGTGCACTGCAGTAAGTGTTTCTTGTCACCTACATCTAAGCAAAAAGCTTTTTCACTATGTCTCGCAAGGAGAAAACCTTCCTGCTCACTAAACAATTTCCATCGTGTTGTATATGTTGCAGAGAGGGCTGCAGAGTTTTTTGACACAAGAAAAAGAAAGTCGTCTAAGATGCCTTCCTTTCAGGTATTAATGGGAAGGGAAAGGCAAGAGAGTGGGAAAGTACTGTTTTCTAGCACTTTGCAAGCTGCTAACACAATCCCAGTTCTGTGTAGCAGTTAGCTTTTCAGTGCACTGCAGTAAGTGTTTCTTGTCACCTACATCTAAGCGAATAGCTTTTTCACTATGTCTCGCAAGGAGAAAACCTTCCTGCTCATTAAGTATCTCCTATCGTGTTCTAGAAGTTGCACAGAGGACTGCAGTTTGTTTTGCAAAAAGTAAAAGAAAGTTGTCCAAGACGCCTTCCTTTCAAGTACTAATGTGAAGGGAAAGGCAAGAGAGTGGGAAAGTACTCTTTTCTATCACTTTGAAAGCTGCTTACCCAATCCCAGTTTTGTGCCGCTTCGTAGTTCGCCGTTCAGAAGATGCCGCAGTCTCTGTTTCCCGGAGAAGGAGAAGACGCTTCTTGGCGCGAAGAATCTGGTGTCGTTACGCTGATCGCGGCGTGCTCCGGAGAACAGCTACGGCCGACAGACACCCGGAAGCGGCGCTTAAAGGCACAGTGCTCCGTCTCCTGGTCTTTAGCGTCTCCTGCCGGCTACACCTTAGCAAAAAGCTTTTTCATTATGTCTCGCCAGGAGAAACTGTGTCTGTTCACAAAAAACCTCCCATCGTGCTCTAGAGCTTGCAGGCAGGTCTGCAGAGTGTTTTGCAACAAGAAAAAGTAACTTGTCCAAAAAAGCCATCAATTCGAATGTTCCTGGAAAGGGAAAATGCAGGAGAGCGGATAGGTACTGTTTTCTACCAGTTTGCAAGCTGGACACACAATCCCAGTGTTTTGCATCTATTAGCTTTGCAGTGCACTGCAGTAACTGCCTGTGGTAACCTACATCTAAGCAAATAGCTTTTTCACTATGTCTCGCAAGGAGAAAATGTTCCTGCTCATTAAACAACTTCCATCGTGCTGTACAGGTTGCACAGAGGGCTGCAGTGTGTTTTGCAGCAAGAAAAAGAAAGTTGTCTAAGATGCCTTCCTTTCAGGTATTAATGTGAAGGGAAAGGCAAGAGAGTGGGAAAGTACTGTTTTCTAGCACTTTGCAAGCTGCTAACACAATCGCAGTGCTGTGTAGCAGTTAGCTGTTCAGTGCACTGCAGTAAGTGTTTCTTGTCACCTACATCTAAGCAAAAAGCTTTTTCACTATGTCTCGCAAGGAGAAAACCTTCCTGCTCACTAAACAACTTCCATCTTGTTGTATATGTTGCAGAGAGGGCTGCAGAGTTTTTTAACACAAGAAAAAGAAAGTTGTCTAAGATGCCTTCCTTTCAAGTATTAATGTGAAGGGAAAGGCAAGAGAGTGGGAAAGTACTGTTTTCTAGCACTTTGCAAGCTGCTAACACAATCGCAGTGCTGTGTAGCAGTTAGCTGTTCAGTGCACTGCAGTAAGTGTTTCTTGTCACCTACATCTAAGCAAAAAGCTTTTTCACTATGTCTCGCAAGGAGAAAACCTTCCTGCTCACTAAACAACTTCCATCGTGTTGTATATGTTGCAGAGAGGGCTGCAGAGTTTTTTGACACAAGAAAAAGAAAGTCGTCTAAGATGCCTTCCTTTCAAGTATTAATGTGAAGGGAAAGGCAAGAGAGTGGGAAAGTACTGTTTTCTATCACTTTGCAAGCTGCTAACACAATCGCAGTGCTGTGTAGCAGTTAGCTGTTCAGTGCACTGCAGTAAGTGTTTCTTGTCACCTACATCTAAGCAAAAAGCTTTTTCACTATGTCTCGCAAGGAGAAAACCTTCCTGCTCACTAAACAATTTCCATCGTGTTGTATATGTTGCAGAGAGGGCTGCAGAGTTTTTTGACACAAGAAAAAGAAAGTCGTCTAAGATGCCTTCCTTTCAGGTATTAATGTGAAGGGAAAGGCAAGAGAGTGGGAAAGTACTGTTTTCTAGCACTTTGCAAGCTGCTAACACAATCCCAGTTCTGTGTAGCAATTAGCTGTTCAGTGCACTGCAGTAAGGGTTTCTTGTCACCTACATCTAAGCAAAAAGCTTTTTCACTATGTCTCGCAAGGAGAAAACCTTCCTGCTCACTAAACAACTTCCATCTTGTTGTATATGTTGCAGAGAGGGCTGCAGAGTTTTTTGACACAAGAAAAAGAAAGTTGTCTAAGATGCCTTCCTTTCAAGTATTAATGTGAAGGGAAAGGCAAGAGAGTGGGAAAGTACTGTTTTCTAGCACTTTGCAAGCTGCTAACACAATCGCAGTGCTGTGTAGCAGTTAGCTTTTCAGTGCACTGCAGTAAGGGTTTCTTGTCACCTACATCTAAGCAAATAGCTTTTTCACTATGTCTCGCAAGGAGAAAACCTTCCTGCTCACTAAACAACTTCCATCTTGTTGTATATGTTGCAGAGAGGGCTCCAGAGTTTTTTGACACAAGAAAAAGAAAGTTGTCTAAGATGCCTTCCTTTCAAGTATTAATGTGAAGGGAAAGGCAAGAGAGTGGGAAAGTACTGTTTTCTAGCACTTTGCAGGCTGCTAACACAATCGCAGTGCTGTGTAGCAGTTAGCTTTTCAGTGCACTGCAGTAAGTGTTTCTTGTCACCTACATCTAAGCAAATAGCTTTTTCACTATGTCTCGCAAGGAGAAAACCTTCCTGCTCATTAAGTATCTCCTATCGTGTTCTAGAAGTTGCACAGAGGACTGCAGTGTGTTTTGCAAAAAGTAAAAGAAAGTTGTCTAAGACGCCTTCCTTTCAAGTACTAATGTGAAGGGAAAGGCAAGAGAGTGGGAAAGTACTCTTTTCTATCACTTTGAAAGCTGCTTACCCAATCCCAGTTTTGTGCCGCTTCGTAGTTCGCCGTTCAGAAGATGCCGCAGTCTCTGTTTCCCGGAGAAGGAGAAGACGCTTCTTGGCGCGAAGAATCTGGTGTCGTTACGCTGATCGCGGCGTGCTCCGGAGAACAGCTACGGCCGACAGACACCCGGAAGCGGCGCTTAAAGGCACAGTGCTCCGTCTCCTGGTCTTTAGCGTCTCCTGCCGGCTACACCTTAGCAAAAAGCTTTTTCATTATGTCTCGCCAGGAGAAACTGTGTCTGTTCACAAAAAACCTCCCATCGTGCTCTAGAGCTTGCAGGCAGGTCTGCAGAGTGTTTTGCAACAAGAAAAAGTAACTTGTCCAAAAAAGCCATCAATACGAATGTTCCTGGAAAGGGAAAATGCAGGAGAGCGGATAGGTACTGTTTTCTACCAGTTTGCAAGCTGGACACACAATCCCAGTGTTTTGCATCTATTAGCTTTGCAGTGCACTGCAGTAACTGCCTGTGGTAAACTACATCTAAGCAAATAGCTTTTTCACTATGTCTCGCAAGGAGAAAATGTTCCTGCTCATTAAACAACTTCCATCGTGCTGTACAGGTTGCACAGAGGGCTGCAGTGTGTTTTGCAGCAAGAAAAAGAAAGTTGTCTAAGACGCCTTCCTTTCAAGTATTAATGTGAAGGGAAAGGCAAGAGAGTGGGAAAGTACTGTTTTCTAGCACTTTGCAAGCTGCTAACACAAACCTAGTGCTGTGTAGCAGTTAGCTGTTCAGTGCACTGCAGTAAGTGTTTCTTGTCACCTACATCTAAGCAAAAAGCTTTTTCACTATGTCTCGCAAGGAGAAAACCTTCCTGCTCACTAAACAACTTCCATCTTGTTGTAGATGTTGCAGAGAGGGCTGCAGAGTTTTTTGACACAAGAAAAAGAAAGTTGTCTAAGATGCCTTCCTTTCAAGTATTAATTTGAAGGGAAAGGCAAGAGAGTGGGAAAGTACTGTTTTCTAGCACTTTGCAAGCTGCTAACACAATCGCAGTGCTGTGTAGCAGTTAGCTTTTCAGTGCACTGCAGTAAGTGTTTCTTGTCACCTGCATCTAAGCAAATAGCTTTTTCACTATGTCTCGCAAGGAGAAAACCTTCCTGCTCACTAAACATCTCCTATCGTGTTCTAGAAGTTGCACAGAGGGCTGCAGTGTGTTCTGTAACAAGAAAAAAAAGTTGTCTAAGACGCCTTCCTTTCAACTATTAATGTGTAGGGAAAGGCAAGAGAGTGGGAAAGTACTGTTTTCTAGCACTTTGCAAGCTGCTAACACAATCCCAGTTCTGTGTAGCAATTAGCTTTTCAGTGCACTGCAGTAAGTGTTTCTTGTCACCTGCATCTAAGCAAATAGCTTTTTCACTATGTCTCGCAAGGAGAAAACCTTCCTGCTCACTAAACAACTTCCATCGTGTTGTATATGTTGCAGAGAGGGCTGCAGAGTTTTTTGACACAATAAAAAAAAAGTTGTCTAAGATGCCTTCCTTTCAGGTATTAATGTGAAGGGAAAAGCAAGAGAGTGGGAAAGTACTGTTTTCTAGCACTTTGCAAGCTGCTAACACAATCGCAGTGCTGTGTAGCACTTAGCTTTTCAGTGCACTGCAGTAAGTGTTTCTTGTCACCTACATCTAAGCAAATAGCTTTTTCACTATGTCTCGCAAGGAGAAAACCTTCCTGCTCACTAAACAACTTCCATCTTGTTGTATATGTTGCAGAGAGGGCTGCAGAGTTTTTTGACACAAGAAAAAGAAAGTCGTCTAAGATGCCTTCCTTTCAGGTATTAATGTGAAGGGAAAGGCAAGAGAGTGGGAAAGTACTGTTTTCTAGCACTTTGCAAGCTGCTAACACAATCGCAGTGCTGTGTAGCAGTTAGCTGTTCAGTGCACTGCAGTAAGGGTTTCTTGTCATCTACATCTAAGCAAATAGCTTTTTCACTATGTCTCGCAAAGAGAAAACCTTCCTGCTCACTAAACAACTTCCATCTTGTTGTATATGTTGCAGAGAGGGCTGCAGAGTTTTCTGACACAAGAAAAAGAAAGTTGTCTAAGATGCCTTCCTTTCAAGTATTAATGTGAAGGGAAAGGCAAGAGAGTGGGAAAGTACTGTTTTCTATCACTTTGCAGGCTGCTAACACAATCGCAGTGCTGTGTAGCAATTAGCTGTTCAGTGCACTGCAGTAAGTGTTTCTTGTCACCTACATCTAAGCAAATAGCTTTTTCACTATGTCTCGCAAGGAGAAAACCTTCCTGCTCACTAAACAATTTCCATCGTGTTGTATATGTTGCAGAGAGGGCTGCAGAGTTTTTTGACACAAGAAAAAGAAAGTCGTCTCAGATGCCTTCCTTTCAGGTATTAATGTGAAGGGAAAGGCAAGAGAGTGGGAAAGTACTGTTTTCTAGCACTTTGCAAGCTGCTAACACAATCCCAGTGCTGTGTAGCAATTAGCTGTTCAGTGCACTGCAGTAAGTGTTTCTTGTCACCTACATCTAAGCAAATAGCTTTTTCACTATGTCTCGCAAGGAGAAAACCTTCCTGCTCATTAAGTATCTCCTATCGTGTTCTAGAAGTTGCACAGAGGACTGCAGTGTGTTTTGCAAAAAGTAAAAGAAAGTTGTCTAAGACGCCTTCCTTTCAAGTACTAATGTGAAGGGAAAGGCAAGAGAGTGGGAAAGTACTCTTTTCTATCACTTTGAAAGCTGCTTACCCAATCCCAGTTTTGTGCCGCTTCGTAGTTCGCCGTTCAGAAGATGCCGCAGTCTCTGTTTCCCGGAGAAGGAGAAGACGCTTCTTGGCGCGAAGAATCTGGTGTCGTTACGCTGATCGCGGCGTGCTCCGGAGAACAGCTACGGCCGACAGACACCCGGAAGCGGCGCTTAAAGGCACAGTGCTCCGTCTCCTGGTCTTTAGCGTCTCCTGCCGGCTACACCTTAGCAAAAAGCTTTTTCATTATGTCTCGCCAGGAGAAACTGTGTCTGTTCACAAAAAACCTCCCATCGTGCTCTAGAGCTTGCAGGCAGGTCTGCAGAGTGTTTTGCAACAAGAAAAAGTAACTTGTCCAAAAAAGCCATCAATTCGAATGTTCCTGGAAAGGGAAAATGCAGGAGAGCGGATAGGTACTGTTTTCTACCAGTTTGCAAGCTGGACACACAATCCCAGTGTTTTGCATCTATTAGCTTTGCAGTGCACTGCAGTAACTGCCTGTGGTAACCTACATCTAAGCAAATAGCTTTTTCACTATGTCTCGCAAGGAGAAAATGTTCCTGCTCATTAAACAACTTCCATCGTGCTGTACAGGTTGCACAGAGGGCTGCAGTGTGTTTTGCAGCAAGAAAAAGAAAGTTGTCTAAGACGCCTTCCTTTCAAGTATTAATGTGAAGGGAAAGGCAAGAGAGTGGGAAAGTACTGTTTTCTAGCACTTTGCAAGCTGCTAACACAAACCTAGTGCTGTGTAGCAGTTAGCTGTTCAGTGCACTGCAGTAAGTGTTTCTTGTCACCTACATCTAAGCAAAAAGCTTTTTCACTATGTCTCGCAAGGAGAAAACCTTCCTGCTCACTAAACAACTTCCATCTTGTTGTAGATGTTGCAGAGAGGGCTGCAGAGTTTTTTGACACAAGAAAAAGAAAGTTGTCTAAGATGCCTTCCTTTCAAGTATTAATTTGAAGGGAAAGGGAAGAGAGTGGGAAAGTACTGTTTTCTAGCACTTTGCAAGCTGCTAACACAATCGCAGTGCTGTGTAGCAGTTAGCTTTTCAGTGCACTGCAGTAAGTGTTTCTTGTCACCTACCTCTAAGCAAATAGCTTTTTCACTATGTCTCGCAAGGAGAAAACCTTCCTGCTCACTAAACAACTTCCATCGTTTTGTATATGTTGCAGAGAGGGCTGCAGAGTTTTTTGACACAAGAAAAAGAAAGTTGTCTAAGATGCCTTCCTTTCAGGTATTAATGTGAAGGGAAAGGCAAGAGAGTGGGAAAGTACTGTTTTCTAGCACTTTGCAAGCTGCTAACACAATCCCAGTTCTGTGTAGCAATTAGCTGTTCAGTGCACTGCAGTAAGGGTTTCTTGTCACCTACATCTAAGCAAATAGCTTTTTCACTATGTCTCGCAAGGAGAAAACCTTCCTGCTCACTAAACAACTTCCATCTTGTTGTATATGTTGCAGAGAGGGCTGCAGAGTTTTTTGACACAAGAAAAAGAAAGTTGTCTAAGATGCCTTCCTTTCAAGTATTAATGTGAAGGGAAAGGCAAGAGAGTGGGAAAGTACTGTTTTCTAGCACTTTGCAAGCTGCTAACACAATCGCAGTGCTGTGTAGCAGTTAGCTGTTCAGTGCACTGCAGTAAGTGTTTCTTGTCACCTACATCTAAGCAAAAAGCTTTTTCACTATGTCTCGCAAGGAGAAAACCTTCCTGCTCACTAAACAACTTCCATCGTGTTGTAGATGTTGCAGAGAGGGCTGCAGAGTTTTTTGACACAAGAAAAAGAAAGTTGTCTAAGATGCCTTCCTTTCAAGTATTAATGTGAAGGGAAAGGCAAGAGAGTGGGAAAGTACTGTTTTCTAGCACTTTGCAGGCTGCTAACACAATCGCAGTGCTGTGTAGCAATTAGCTTGTCAGTGCACGGCAGTAAGTGTTTCTTGACACCTACATCTAAGCAAATAGCTTTTTCACTATGTCTCGCAAGGAGAAAACCTTCCTGCTCACTAAACAACTTCCATCGTGTTGTAGATGTTGCAGAGAGGGCTGCAGAGGTTTTTGACACAAGAAAAAGAAAGTTGTCTAAGATGCCTTCCTTTCAGGTATTAATGTGAAGGGAAAGGCAAGAGAGTGGGAAAGTACTGTTTTCTAGCACTTTGCAAGCTGCTAACACAATCGCAGTGCTGTGTAGCACTTAGCTTTTCAGTGCACTGCAGTAAGTGTTTCTTGTCACCTACATCTAAGCAAAAAGCTTTTTCACTATGTCTCGCAAGGAGAAAACCTTCCTGCTCACTAAACAATTTCCATCGTGTTGTATATGTTGCAGAGAGGGCTGCAGAGTTTTTTGACACAAGAAAAAGAAAGTCGTCTAAGATGCCTTCCTTTCAGGTATTAATGTGAAGGGAAAGGCAAGAGAGTGGGAAAGTACTGTTTTCTAGCACTTTGCAAGCTGCTAACACAAACCTAGTGCTGTGTAGCAGTTAGCTGTTCAGTGCACTGCAGTAAGGGTTTCTTGTCACCTACATCTAAGCAAAAAGCTTTTTCACTATGTCTCGCAAGGAGAAAACCTTCTTGCTCACTAAACAACTTCCATCTTGTTGTATATGTTGCAGAGAGGGCTGCAGAGTTTTTTGACACAAGAAAAAGAAAGTTGTCTAAGATGCCTTCCTTTCAAGTATTAATGTGAAGGGAAAGGCAAGAGAGTGGGAAAGTACTGTTTTCTAGCACTTTGCAAGCTGCTAACACAATCGCAGTGCTGTGTAGCAGTTAGCTTTTCAGTGCACTGCAGTAAGGGTTTCTTGTCACCTACATCTAAGCAAATAGCTTTTTCACT
>JANCRA010000408.1:0-45666 GCA_024362935.1 Setophaga petechia
CACCTCAAAAAACTCCCCAAAAAAATAAAAAAAAAAATTCAAAAAAATCCCCAAAAAATCCCCAAAAAATCCCCAAAAAAATCCCAAAAAATCCCAAAAATTCTCAAAAAAAATCCCAAAAAAATCCCAAAAAATCCCCAAAAAATCCCAAAAAATTCCCCCCAAAATCCCAAAACTTTCCCAAAAAATCCCCCAAAAATCCCCACAAAATCCCCAAAATATTCTAAAAAATCCCCCCAAAATTACCAAAATTCCAAAAAAAATCCATTAAAAATCCCAAAAAAATCCCCAAAAATTCTCCAAAAAATTCCAAAAAAATTTTTTAAAAATCCAAAAAAATCCCAAAAAAATCCCCCAAAAAATTCCCAAAAAATCCCCCAAAAATCCCAAAAAATCCCCCAAAAAATCCAAAAAAATCCAAAAAAAATCCCCAAAAAATCCCCAAAAAATCCCCCAAAACCACCGACCTGTCCTGGCACTCCTCCTTCTGGTGGCGCTCCAGCAGCGAGCGGGGGAACTGGCGGGCGCAGAAGCCGCACTCGGCCGGCAGCTCGCTGACCGCCTTCTCCACGGCCAGAAAAACCCAAAAAATCCCCCAAAAAATCCCAGAAATCCCAAAAAATCCCCGACATCCTTCTGATGGTGCTCCAAGGAAGATCTCAAGAACTTTCAGGTGTCCCACCATCCAGAAACCACCTAAAACCACCTCAAAACCACCTAAAACCACCGTGAAACCACCAAGAACCACCTGGAGACCCCAAAACACCTCAAAAAATCCCCAACATCCTTCTGATGGTGCTCCAAGGAAGATCTCAAGAACTTTGAGGTGTCCCACCACCCCAAAACCACCTAAAACCCCCAACACCACCTGGAGACCCCAAAACACCTCAAAAAACTCCCCAACATCCTTCTGATGGTGCTGCAAGAAAGATCTCAAGAACTTTGAGGTGTCCCACCACCCCAAAACCACCTTAAACAACCTCAAAACCACCAAAAACCACAGTGAAACCACCAAGAACCACCTGGAGACCCCAAAACACCTCAACAAAATGCCTGATATTCTTCTCATGGTGCTCCAAGGAAGATCTCAAGAACTTTCAGGTGTCCCACCACCCCAAAACCACCAAAAACCACCTCAAAATCACCTAAAAACACCGGGAACCCACCAAACACCACCTGGAGACCCCAAAACACCTCAAAAAATCCCTGATATTCTTCTCATGGTGGTCCAATGAAGATCTCAAGAACTTTGAGGTGTCCCACCATCCAGAAACCACCTAAAACCACCTCGAAACCACCTAAAACCACCGTGAAACCACCAAACACCACCTGGAGACCCCAAAACACCTCAAAAATTCCTGATATTCTTCTCATGGTGCTCCAAGGAAGATCTCAAGAACTTTGAGGTGTCCCACCACCCAGAAACCACCTAAAACCACCTCAAAACCACCAAAAACCACCGTGAACCCACCAAACACCACCTGGAGACCCCAAAACACCTCAACAAAATGCCTGATATTCTTCTCATGGTGCTCCAAGGAAGATCTCAAGAACTTTCAGGCGTCCCACCACTCCAAAACCACCTAAAACCACCTCGAAACCACCTAAAAACACCATGAAACCACCAAACACCACCTGGAGACCCCAAAACACCTCAGAAAATCCCCCAAAAAATCCTAAAAATTCCTAAACTCTGACCTGTCCTGGCACTCCTCCTTCTGGTGGCGCTCCAGCAGCGAGCGGGGGAACTGGCGGGGCGCAGAAGCCGCACTCGGCCGGCAGCTCGCTGACCGCCTTCTCCACGGCCAGGTTGCGGCAGCAGAGGCTCTTGGAGATCTCGCAGCGGCAGTTGGGACACGTGGCCTGCTCCTCCTTGAGCCGAGAGTCGGCCAGCAGGTGGATGAAACACCCGGCGCACATCAGGTGCCCGTTGGTGCACTGGGGGAAAATAAAATAAACACAAAAAATTGGGAATTTTTGGGATTTTTTGGGGATTTTTGGGGATTTTTTGGGGATTTTTTGGGGGAACTTTGGGGATTTTTTGGGAAATTTTTGGGGATTTTTTGGGGAATTTTTGGGAATTTTTGGAAAGTTTTTGGGGATTTTTTTGGGAAAATTTTGAGAATTTTTTAGGGATTTTTTGGGATTTTTTGGGGATTTTGGGGGGATTTTTTGGGATTTTTTGGGGAATTTTGGGGGATTTTTGGGGATTTTTTTGGGGATTTTTGGGGAATTTTTGGAGATTTTTTGGGGATTTTTGGGGATTTTTTGGGAATTTTTTGGGGATTTTTTGGAATTTTTTTGAGAATTTTTTTGAGAATTTTTGGGATTTTGAGGGGATTTTTTGGGATTTTTTGGGGGATTTTTTTGGGGTTTTTTGAGGGATTTTTTGGGATTTTTTTGAGGAATTTTTGGCAATTTTTTGGGATTTTTGGGGAACTTTTGAGAATTTTTTGGGCAATTTTTGGGGGATTTTTTTGGAATTTTTCGTGAATTTTTTGGGAATTTTTGGGGAATTGTGGGGAATTTTTTGGGAATTTTTTGGGAAGTTTTTGGAGATTTTTGTGGAATTGTTTGGGAATTTTTTGGGAATTTTTGGGATTTTTGGAAATATTTTGGGAATTTTTCGGGGAATTTTTGGGGATTTTTTGGGAATTTTTTGGGAATGTTTTGGAATTTTGGGGGGATTTTTTGGGGATTGTTTTGCGGAATTTTTTGGGTATTTTTGAGGAATTTTGGGGGGATTTTGGGAATTTTTGGGAATATTTACGGAATTTTTGGGGAATGGGAATTTTTTGTGTATTTTTTAGGAATGTTTTGGGAATTATTTGGGATATTTTTGGAATTTTTTTGGGAATTTTGGGGAATTTTCTGGGAATATTTGGGGAATTTTTTGGGAATTTTTTGGGAATTTTTTGGGAATTTTTGGGGGAATTTTGGGGGAATTTTTGGGAATTTTGGGGGAATTTTGGGGGAATTTTGGGGGAATTTTTGGGAATTTTTGGGAATTTGGGGGGATTTTTGAGGGATTTTTTTGTGGATTTTTTTTATTTTTTGGGGGATTTTTATGGGGGTTTTTTTATATTTTTAGGGGATTTTTTGGGGAAATTTTGGGGCATTATTGGGAATTTTTGGGGAATTTTGGGGATTTTTTTGGGATTTTTTTGGAATTTTTTGAAAAATTTTTGTAAATTTTTTGGAAATTTTGGGGAATTTTTGGGGGAATGTTTTGGGAATTTTTGGGGATTTTTTGGGATTTTTTGGGGAGGGAATTTTTGGGGATTTTTTTGAATTTTTTTGAGAATTTTTGGGATTTTTTTATTTTTTTGGTTTTTTGGGGGGATTTTTTTTTAATTTTTTGGGATTTTTGAGGGATTTTTTGGGGATTTTTGGGGGATTTTTGGGGGGATTTTTTTGGGATTTTTGGGGAATTTTTTGGAAATTTTAGGAAATTTTTGGGAATTTTTGGGGGATTATTTGGGAATTTTGGGGGGTTTTTTTGGGAATTTTTGGGGAATTTTTGGGGAAATTTTTGGATATTTTTGAGAATTTTTTGGGAATTTTTGAGAATTTTTGGGGGGAATGTTATGGGAATTTTTGGGAATTTTGGGGGGAATTTTGGGGAATTTTTTGGGGAATGTTTTGGGATTTTTTTTTGAATTTTTGGGGAATTTTGGGGAATTTTTTGGGATTTTTTTGGTAATTTTTGGGGAATTTGGAGGGAATTTTTGGGAATTTTTTGGGTATTTTTTGGAATTTTTTGCGGAATGTTTTGGGAAATTTGGGGAATTTTTGGGGATTTTTTGGGGATTTTTGGGGGATTTTTTCTGAATTTTTGGGGAATTGTTTGGGATTTTTGGGGATTTTTTGGGATTTTTTTGTGATTTTTGGAGAGAATTTTGGGGGATTTTTTTAAGATTTATTGGGAAATTTTAGGGGATTTTGAAGGGATTTTTGCAGATTTTTATTGGGGAATTTGGGGGAATTTTTTAGGAATTTTTGGGATTTTTTCGGGAATTTTTGGGGGAAATTTTTAGGGATTTCTTTAAGATTTATTGGGAATTTTGGGGAGATTTTCAGAAAAATGTTGGGATTTTTTGGGGAATTTTTGAAAATTTTTTTTGATAATTGGGGGGGATTTTTTAAGGAATGTTTGGAAATTTTGGGGGGAATTTTTGGGGATTTTTTTGGGGAAATTTTTGGGATTTTTGTGGGGTTTTTTTGATTTTTTGGGGATTTTTTTTTGTGAATGTTTTGGGATTTTTTTGGAATTTTTTTAAGAATTTTTGGGATTTTGGGGGGGATTTTTTTAGGTTTTTTGGGGGGGGTTTTTGGGGATTTTTGAGGGATTTTTTTTTATTTTTTAGGGAATTTTGGGGGATTTTTGTGGGGTTTTTTGGATTTTTGGGGGAATTTTTGGGAAATTTAAGGGAATTTTTGGGGAAATTTTTGGGAATTTTTGGGGGAATTTTTTCGGACTTTTTTGGGGAATGTTTTGGGAATGTTTTGGAAATTTTGGGGGAATTTTTGGGGGGATTTTTTGGGGATTTATTGGGGAATCTTTTGGGAATTTTTTGGGATTTTTGGAAAATTTTTGGGAATTTTGGGGGAAGTTTTGGGAATTTTTGGGAATTTTTTGGGAACTTTTTGGGGAATTTTTGGGGGGAATTTTTGGGAATTTTTTGGGGAATGTTTTGGGCATTTTGGGGAATTTTTGGAAATTTTTTGGGAAGTTTTCAGGGAATTTTTTGGGAATTATTTGGGAATTTTTTGGGAAATTTTGGGAATGTTTTGGGCATTTTGGGGAATTTTTGGGGAATTTTTTGGAATTTTTGGGGAATTTTCGATTTTTTGGGGATTTTTTTGGGAATTTTGGGGAATTTTTTGAGAATTTTTTGTGATTTTTGGGGGATTTTTGGGGAATTTTTTGGGAATTTTTGGAGAATTTTTTGGGGGAATTTTTGGGAATTTTAGGGGAATTTTTGGGGAATTTTTGGGGGAATGTTTTGGGGAATGTTTTGGGCATTTTTGGGAATTTTTGGGGAATTTTTTGGAATTTTTTTGGGAATTTTTGGGAATTTTTTGGGATTTTTTGGGATTTTGGGGGGATTTTTGGGGAAATTTTTGGGAATTTTTGGGGAATTTTTGGGGGAATGTTTTGGAATGTTTTGGGATTTTTTGGGAATTTTTGGGGAATTTTTTGGGAATTTTTGGGGAATTTTTGAGGAATTTTTGGGGTATTTTTGGGGAATTTTTTGGGAATTTTTGGGGAATTATTTGGGAAATTTTTGGGAAATTTTTGGGAATTTTTTAGGAATTTGGGGGGGATTTTTTGGGAATTTTTTGGGGAATGTTTTGGGGATTTTTGAGAATTTTTGGGGGAATGTTTTGGGAATTTTGGGGAATTTTTGGGGATTTTGGGGAATTTTTGGGGAATTTTGTCCCATTGGAATTTCTGGTTGTGCTGGTGGGAAGGTGAAAATGAGGGGAAAATTCTGGCACTTCAAGGGGTTAAATTATTCTGGGAATTCTCCTGGAATTTATCTGGAATTCTTCTGGATATTTCTATCATTAATTCTTCATGTTTACACCAATATTCCCAATTTTTCCTCATTTCCTCCCATTATTTCTTCCCGTTTATTCCCAGTTTGATTCCCACTGATTCCCAGTTTCCCTTGGGATTTTTCCCATTGATTTTCAGTTTCTCACTGGAATTCTCCATTGATCCCCATTGATTCCCCATTGATTCCCAATTCCCCATTGATCCCCATTGATTCCCCATTGATTTCCAATTCCCTATTGATCCCCAATTCCCCATTGATTTCCAATTCTCCATTGATCCCTAATTCCCCATTGATTCCCAATTCCACACTGATTCCCAATTCCCTATTGATCCCCAATTCCCCATTGATCCCAAATTCCCCATTGATCCCAAATTCCCCATTGATTCCCCATTGATTCCCAATGCCCCATTGATCTCCAATTCCCCATTGGAATTTTTCAATTCCCCATTGATTCCCCATTGATCCCCAATTCCCCATTGGAATTTTCCAATTCCCCATTGATTCCCATTTTTCCATTGGAATTCCCCATTGATCCCCAATTCACCATTGATTCCCCATTGATCCCCAATTCCCCATTGATCTCAAATTCCCCATTGGAATTTTCCATTTCCCCATTGATTCCCATTTTTCCATTGGAATTCCCCATTGATTCCCAATTCCCTATTGATCTCCAATTCCCCATTGATCCCAAATTGCCCATTGATCCCCAATTCCCCATTGGAATTTCCCATTGGGATTCCCAATTCCCCACTGATTCCCCATTGATCCCCCATTGATTCCCCATTGATTCCAAATTCCCCATTGATCCCCAATTCCCCATTGATCCCCAATTCCCCATTGATCCCCAATTCCCCATTGATTCCCCATTGATTCCGAATTCCCCATTGATCCCCAATTCCCCATTGATTCCCCATTGATTCCGAATTCCCCATTGATCCCCAATTCCCCATTGATTCCCCATTGATTCCAAATTCCCCATTGATCTCCAATTCCCCATTGATTCCCAGTTTCCCATTGATCCCCAATTCCCCATTGATCCCCAATGCCCCATTGATCCCCAATTCTCCATTGATCCCCAATTCTCCATTGATCCCCAATGCCCCATTGATCCCCAATTCCCCACTGATTCCCAGTTCTCCATTGATTTCCAATTCCCCATGGGAATTCCCAGTTCCCCATTGGAATGCCCCATTGATCCCCAATGCCCCATTGATCCCCAATTCCACACTGGAATTTTCCAATTCCCCATTGATTCCCATTTTTCCATTGGAATTCCCCATTGATTCCCAATTACCTATTGATCTCCAATTCCTCATTGATCCCAAATTGCCCATTGATCCCCAATTCCCCATTGGAATTTCCCATTGGGATTCCCAATTCCCCACTGATTCCCCATTGATCCCCCACTGATTTCCCATTGATTCCAAATTCCCCATTGATCTCCAATTCCCCATTGATTCCCAATTCCCCATTGATCCCCAATTCTCCATTGATCCCCAATGCCCCATTGATCCCCAATTCCCCATTGATCCCCATTGATTCCCAATTCCCCATTGATCCCCAATTCCCCATTGATTTCCCATTGATTCCCAATTCCCCATTGATCCCCAATTCCCCATTGATTCCCAATTCCCCATTGATCCCCAATTCCCCATTGATCCCCAATTCCCCATTGATTTCCCATTGATTCCCAATTCCCCATTGATTCCCAATTCCCCATTGATCCCCAATTCCCCATTGATCCCCATTGATTCCCAATTCCCCATTGATTCCCAATTCCTCATTGATCCCCAATTCCTCATTGGAATTTTCCAATTCCCCATTGATCCCCATTTTTCTATTGGAATTCCCCATTGATCCCCCACTGATCCTCCATTGATTCCCCATTGATCCTCCATTGATTCCCCATTGATCCTCAATTCCACATTGGAATTTCCCAATCCCCCATTGATCCCCCATTGATTCCCCATTGATCCCCAATTCTCCATTGGAATTTCCCAATTCCCCATTGATCCCCAATTCCTCATTGGAATTTTCCAATTCCCCATTGATCCCCATTTTTCTATTGGAATTCCCCATTGATCCCCCATTGATTCCCCACTGATCCCCAATTCCCCATTGGAATTTCCCAATCCCCCATTGATCCCCCATTGATCCCCCATTGATTCCCCATTGATCCCCCATTGATCCCCCATTGATTCCCCACTGATCCCCAATTCCCCATTGGAATTTCCCAATTCCCCATTGATCCCCCATTGATCCCCCATTGATTCCCCATTGATTCCCCATTGATCCCCCATTGATCCCCCATTGATTCCCCATTGGAATTCCCCATTGATTCCCCATTGATCCCCCATTGATTCCCCATTGATCCCCAATTCTCCATTGGAATTTCCCAATTCCCCATTGATCCCCAATTCCCCACTCATCCCCATTGATTCCCATTGGAAATTTTAAAAAATCGGAATTTTGGGAATTTGTTCCCATTGGCAGGGCAGCTGAGGCCTGGGGTGGTGATGGAATTTCTGTCCCAAAAAATCCCCATGGAAAAATTCCATCCCAGCACTCAAAGGGTTAAATTATCCCGGGAATTCTCCTGAAATTTATCCCCAATTTTCCCATTTATTCCTATTATTAATCGTCATTAATTATCAATAATATTCCAAATTTATTCTCATTTTTCCACCTTATTTATTCCCATTTTCACACCATTATTTCCCATTTTCCCCTTCTATTTATCAATATTTATCCCCCAATATTTATCCCCAATATTCCAATTTTTCCCTCATTTTCCTTCATTATTTATCAATATTTATCCCCAATATTTATTAATAAAATTCCAATTTTTTCCCCATTTTTCTTCATTATTTATCAATATTTTTCTCCAATATTTACCCCAAATATTCCAATTTTTTCCCCATTTTCCTTCAATATTTTTCAACATTTTCCCCCAATATTTATCCCAATATTCCAATTTTTTTCTTCATTATTTATCAATATTTTCCCCCAATATTTATCAATAATATTCCAATTTTTCCCCATTTTCCTTCATTATTTATCAATATTTTCCCCCAATATTTACCCCAAATATTCCAATTTTTTCCCCATTTTCCTTCATTATTTATCAATATTTTCCCCCAATATTTATCCCAAATATTCCAAATTTTTCCCCATTTTCCTTCAATATTTTTCAATATTTTCCCCCAATATTTACCCCAATATTCCAATTTTTTTCTTCATTATTTATCAATATTTATCCCCAATATTTATCAATAATATTCCAATTTTTCCCTCATTTTCCCCCTTTATTTATCAATATTTTCCCCTTTTATTTATCCCAAATATTCCAATTTTTTCCCCATTTTCCTTCATTATTTTTCAACATTTTCCCCCAATATTTATCAATAATATTCCAATTTTTTCCCCATTTTCCTTCATTATTTATCAATATTTATCCCCAATATTTATCAATAATATTCCAATTTTTTCCTCATTTTCTTTCATTATTTTTCAATATTTTCCCCCAATATTTACCCCAAATATTCCAATTTTTTCCCCATTTTCCCTCATTATTTATCAATATTTTCCCCCAATATTTATCCCAAATATTCCAATTTTTTTCCTCATTTTCCTTCATTATTAATCAATATTTTCCCCCAATATTTATCCCCAATATTCCCAATTTAATCAATTAATTAATCAATTAATTAATCAGTTCATTAGATCTGATCCTTGGATTAATAAATTAATTATTTAAATAATAAATTAATAATAAATAATAATCAATCAATCCTACATAAAATTAATCCCAGATTAAGTTTAACAATCAGAAATCAATTAATAATCAATTAATAATAAAACAATTAATCAATCAATAATCAATAATAAACAATTAATCAAATAATCAATATTTAATCAATTCATTAATCAATCAATAATTAATTAATTAGATCCCATCCTGGCATTTAAGAACCTCAGATTTAATTAGCCCAGAATTTACCAATTAATTAGGTAATTAAATAATCAATTAATTATTCAGTTAACTGGTTCCCATCTTGGCATTAATTAGTCCCAGATTTAATTAATCCCTGAATTAATTCCTCAGTCAATCCCTGAATTATTCAATTAATTAATCAATTAAATAACCACACAATTAATCAATCAATTAATCAAACGATTAATAAATAACTGAGCAATTATTCAATCAATCAATCAATCAATTAATCAATAAATAACCAATTCATTGGTTCCCATCTTGGCATTAATTAACCCCAGAATTAATTAATCAATCAATCAATCCCTTAATAAATCAATCAATTAATGAATTAATCCATTAATTAATCAACAAATAACCAATTAATTGGATCCCATCCTGGCAATAATTAACCCCAGATTTAATTAATGCCAGAATTAACTCATCAATCAATCCATCTCTGTGTTAATCAATCAATTAATCAAACAATTCATCAAATAACCAATTAATTAATTTATTAATCAATCAATTTATCAATTAATTAATCAATAACCAATTTCTTGGATCCCATCCTGGCATTAATTAACCCGGGATTTAATTAATCACTGAATTTGTTCATCAATCAATCCCTGTATCAATCAATCAATTAGTTAATCAATTAACCAATCAATTAATCAACCCATCAATCAATCAATTAATCAATTAATCAATCCTCAATTCATTGGAACCCATCCTGGGATTAATTAACCCCAGATTTAATTAATCCCAAAATTAACTAATCACTCAATCAATCCCTGAGTTAATCAATCAATCAATCAATCAATTAATCAATTAAATAACCAATTAATCAATTAATCAATCAATCAATCAATCAATCAATCAATCACCAATTTACTGGATCCCACCCTGGCATTAATGAACCCCACATTAATTAAGCCCAGAATTAATTCCTCAATCAATCCTTGAATTAATCAATCAATCAATTAATCAATTAATTAACCAATCAATTAATCAACCCTTTAGTCAATCCATCAATTAATTAATTAATCAATACCCAATTCATGGGATCCCATCCTGGCATTAATTAAAACCAGATTTAATTAACCCCAGAACTAATTGATCAATCAATCAATCAATCAATCCCTGCCTTAATCAATCAATTAATTGATTAATCAATTAATTAATCAATCAATCAATCCCCAATTCATTGGATCCCACCCTGGCACTAATTAACTCCAGATTTAATTAACCCCAGAATTAATTCCTCAATCAATCCCTGAGTTAATCAATCAATCAATTAAATACCCAATCAATTAATCAACCCTTTAGTCAATCAATCAATCAATCAATCAATCAATCAATCAATCACCGATTTACTGGATCCCACCCTGGCATTAATTAACCCCACATTAATTAACCCCAGAATTAATTCCTCAATCAATCCCTTAGTTAATCAATCAATCAATTAATCATTTAATCAATGAAATACCCAATCAATCAATCAATTAATCAATCAATCAATCAATCAATACCGATTTACTGGATCCCACCCTGGCATTAATTACCCCCACATTAATTAACCCCAGAATTAATTCCTCAATCAATCCCTGAATTAATCAATCAATTAATCAATCCATTAAATACCCAATCAATCAATCAATCAATCAATTAATCAATAACCGATTTACTGGATCCCACCCTGGCATTAATTAACCCCAGATTTAATTAATCCCTGAATTTGTTCATCAATCAATCCCTTATCGATCAATCAATCAATCAATCAATCAATTAACCAATCAATCAATCAATCAATCAATTAATCAATTAATCAATCCATCCAATAACCACTTTGGTGGCCCTGGGGATGGTTTTGGTGGCCCAGGAGGGGACTTTGGTGGCCCCTGGGACACTTTGGTGGCCCTGGCAGGGGTTTGGTGGCCCTGAGGGGACTTTGGTGGCCCTGAGGGGACTTTGGTGGCCCTGGGGAAGGTTTTGGTGGCCCAGGAGGTGACAGGGACACTCTGGGACATTTTTGGTGGCCCCTGGAGGGGTTTGGTGGCCCCTAAGGGACTTTGGTGACCCCTGGGACACTTTGGTGGCCCTGGCAGGGGTTTGGTGGCCCAGGAGGGGACAGGGACACTCTGGGATTGGTTTGGTGGCCCCTGGGACACTTTGGTGGCCCCTGAAGGACATTCAGTAGCCCAGGAGGGGACAGGGACACTCTGGGACACTTTGGTGGCCCTGAGGGGACTTTGGTGGCCCTGGCAAGGGTTTGGTGGCCCTGGGACACTTTGGTGGCCCTGAGGGGACTTTGGTGGCCCCTGGGAGGGGACAGGGACACCCTGGGACATTTTTGGTGGCCCTGGGACACTTTGGTGGCCCCTGAAGGACATTCAGTAGCCCAGGAGGGGACAGGGACACCCTGGGACACTTTGGTGACCCCTGGGACATTTTTGGTGGCCCTGAGGGGACTTTGGTGGCCACCAGGAGGGTTTGGTGGCCCAGGAGGTGACAGGGACACTCTGGGACATTTTTGGTGGCCCCTGGAGGGGTTTGGTGGCCCTGGGACACTCTGGTGGCCCCTAAGGGACTTTGGTGGCCCTGGGACATTTTGGTGGCCCTGAGGGGACTTTGGTGGCCCTGGCAGGGGTTTGGTGGCCCAGGAGGGGACAGGGACACTCTGGGATTGGTTTGGTGGCCCCTGGGACACTTTGGTGGCCCCTGAAGGACATTCAGTAGCCCAGGAGGTGACACGGACACTCTGGGACACTTTGGTGGCCCTGAGGGGACTTTGGTGGCCCTGGCAAGGGTTTGGTGGCCCTGGGACACTTTGGTGGCCCTGGCAGGGGTTTGGTGGCCCAGGAGGGGACAGGGACACCCTGGGATGGGTTTGGTGGCCCTGGGACACTTTGGTGGCCCTGGCGAGGACTCAGTGGCCCAGGAGGGGACAAAGTGACACCTTGGTGGCCCCTGGGAGGGTTTGGTGGCCACCAGGAGGGTTTGGTGGCCCAGGAGGGGACAGGGACACTCTGGGACATTTTTGGTGGCCCTGGGACACTTTGGTGGCCCCTGAAGGACATTCAGTAGCCCAGGAGGGGACAGGGACACCCTGGGACACTTTGGTGACCCCTGGGACATTTTTGGTGGCCCTGAGGGGACTTTGGTGGCCACCAGGAGGGTTTGGTGGCCCAGGAGGTGACAGGGACACCCTGGGACACTTTGGTGGCCCTGGCAGGGGTTTGGTGGCCCCTGGGACACTTTGGTGGCCCAGGAGGTGACAGGGACACCCTGGGATGGGTTTAGTGGCCCTGAGGGGACTTTGGTGGCCCTGGGACACTTTGGTGGCCCTGGGACACCTTGGTGGCCCCTGAAGGACATTCAGTAGCCCAGGAGGTGACACGGACACTCTGGGACACTTTGGTGGCCCTGAGGGGACTTTGGTGGCCCCTGGGAGGGGACAGGGACACCCTGGGATGGGTTTGGTGGCCCTGGGACACTTTGGTGGCCCTGGCGAGGACTCAGTGGCCCAGGAGGGGACAAAGTGACACCTTGGTGGCCCCTGGCAGGGTTTGGTGGCCCAGGAGGTGACAGGGACACTCTGGGACATTTTTGGTGGCCCTGGGACACTTTGGTGGCCCCTGAAGGACATTCAGTAGCCCAGGAGGGGACAGGGACACCCTGGGACACTTTGGTGACCCCTGGGACATTTTTGGTGGCCCTGAGGGGACTTTGGTGGCCACCAGGAGGGTTTGGTGGCCCAGGAGGGGACAGGGACACCCTGGGACACTTTGGTGGCCCCTGGGACACTTTGGTGGCCATGAGTGGACTTTGGTGGCCCCTGGGACATTTTTGGTGGCCCCAGGAGGTGACAGGGACACTCTGGGATGGGTTTGGTGGCCCTGAGGGGACTTTGGTGGCCCTGGGGACACTTTGGTGGCCCTGAGGGGACTTTGGTGGCCCTGGGGACACTTTGGTGGCCCTGAGGGGACTTTGGTGGCCCTGGGGACACTTTGGTGGCCCTGAGGGGACTTTGGTGGCCACCAGGAGGGTTTGGTGGCCCAGGAGGGGACAAAGTGACACCCTGGTGGCCCCTGGGGTGACATTGGTGGCCCAGGAGGGGACAGGGACACCCTGGGACACTTTGGTGGCCCTGAGGTGGCGTTGGTGGCCCTCGATGAGCTCTGAAGGGACAGGGGGTGACAAAACCCTGGGGGGGACACTGGCTGTCCCCAAGAGGGTGACAGGGCCACCAAGGGGGGGTGACAGGGCCACCAGACAGGTGACAGGGCCACCAAGGGGGGTGTGACAGGGCCACCAGGGGGGTGACAGGGCCACCAGGGCTTGTCCCCATGTCCCCAAGGGGTGTCCCTGTCCCCTGAGGGTGTCCCCAAAGGGCTGGCACTGTCCCCTGAGAGTGTCACTGTCCCCAAGGAGTGTCCCCAAGGGGGTGGCACTGTCCCAAATCCCCTCACGATCCCTCCTGGTGCCCCCTCAGCCTTGTCCCGGTGCCACCACCGCCTGTCCCCCTGTCCCCAAACCCATGTCCCCTTGTCCCCAGAGGTGTCCCTGTCCCCTGAGGGTGTCCCCAAGGGGGTGTCCCTGTCCCCTGAGAGTGTCCCTGTCCCCAAGCGGTGTCCCCAAATGGGTGTCCCTGTCCCCTGAGGGTGTCCCAAGGGGGTGGCACTGTCCCCAGTCCCCTCACGATCCCTCCTGGTGCCACCTCAGCCTTGTCCCGGTGCCCCCTCAGCCTTGTCCCACTGCCACCACCGCCTGTCCCCACCGTGTCCCCCTGTCCCCACCGTGTCCCCCTGTCCCCAGTGCTGTCCCCCTGTCCCCACCGTGTCCCCCTGTCCCCAGCGCTGTCCCCAAACCCGTGTCCCCCTGTCCCCAAACCCGTGTCCCCCTGTCCCCACACCCGTGTCCCCAGCG
The DNA here is from genome assembly GCA_024362935.1 of Setophaga petechia. Taxonomy (NCBI): domain Eukaryota; kingdom Metazoa; phylum Chordata; class Aves; order Passeriformes; family Parulidae; genus Setophaga; species Setophaga petechia. The sequence continues at coordinate 14,467 of JANCRA010000408.1, forward strand.
CTGTCCCCACACCCGTGTCCCCCTGTCCCCACACCCGTGTCCCGCTGTCCCCAGCGCTGTCGCCTGACCTGGTAGACGGAAGCCTTGGGCAGGTCGAGGCACACGGTGCAGCAGAGCACGGAGTAGAGCCGCTCCTCCAGCTTCACGCTGCCCGCCGCCCCCTCCGCGCCGCCGCCGCCGCTCCCGGCCGCCCTCAGCCGCTTCTTGGGCGGCGCGTCCGCATCGGCGCCCGCCTCCAACAGCAGCGCCGCCGCCGCCGCCGCCGCCGCCTCTTCCGCGCCGCCGCTTTCGCCTCCGCCCAAAGCGGCCGCGGCCGCGGGACCGGGAGCGGCCGAGGAAGGAGCGGAGGGAGCGGCGGGGCCGCCGCCGCCGGCATCGCGCTCCTCCGGCCCGGACATCGCCGCCATCGCCGCCGCCTCACCCCGCCGCCATCTTGGCCGCCCTCACGGCTTCCCCTCAGGGGTGGAGCCAATGGGAGGGAGGGAGAGGCGGGGCGGGAAAGGAGGGAGCCAATGGGAGGGCGGGGAGGGAGGAGCGAAGGGTGAGGCGGCCAATGGGAGGGCGAGGTTTGGGGTTGGGGGCGGGGATTGCAACGGTAGGGTCGGGAGCCGCCGGTAGAGGGGCGGGGTTTGATTGCGTCACTGGGAATGGACCAATGGGAGAAGGGGAAGGCGGGGTGTGGGGGCGGGGCTTGTGGCGGGGGGGACGCGCTCGGGGCCACCAGTATAAACCAGTATGGACCAGTATGGGACTGGTATAAACCAGTATGGACCAGCATGGAACTGGTATAAACCAGTATGGACCAGTATGGGACCAGTATAAACCAGTATGGACCAGTATGGATCATTATAAACCAATATGGACCACTATGGGACCAGTATAAACCAGTATGGACCAGTATGGGACCAGTATAAACCAGTATGGACCAGTATGGGACCAGTATAAACCAGTATGGACCAGTATGGATCATTATAAACCAATATGGACCACTATGGGACCAGTATAAACCAGTATGGACCAGTATGGGACTAGTATAAACCAGTATGGACCAGTATGGGACTAGTATAAACCAGTATGGACCAGTGTAGGACTGGTATAAACCAGTATGGACCAGTATGGACCAATATGGGCCGATATGGACCAGTATAAACCAGTATGGACCAGTATGGGACTGGTATAAACCAGTATGGGCCAGTGTGGATCATTATAAACCAGTATGGGCCAGTATGGACCAATATGGGCCAATATGGACCAGTATAAACCAGTATGGACCAGTCTGGACTGGGAAAGACCAGTATGGACCAGTATGGGACCAACAAGGACCAACACAGACCAGTATAAACCAGTTTGGACCAGTATGACAAATTTGAACCAGTATAAACCAGTATGGACCAGTATAGACCAGTATAAACGAGTAAAGACCAGTATGGATCATTATAAACCAGTATGGACCAGTATGGATCATTATAAACCAGTGCAGGACCAGTATGGGACCAATATGGACTGGTAAAGACCAGTATAAACCAGTATAAACCAGTATGGACCAGTATGGATCATTATAAACCAGTAAGGCCCAGTATGGACCACTATAGACCAGTATGGGACAGTATGGACCAGTATGAACCAGTATGGACCAGTATGGACCAGTATAGAACCATAAGGACAGTAAAGAGCAGTATAAACCAGTATGGACCAGTAAAGACCAGTACAGACCAGTATGGACCAGTATGAACCAGTATAGGCCAGTACGGACCACTATGGGACCAGTGTGGGACAGTAAAGACCAGTATGGACCAGTATAGACCAGTATGGACCAGTATAGACCAGTAAGGAGCAGTATGGACCAGTAGGCACCAGTATGGACCAGTATGGACCAGTATAGATCCGTATAGACTGGTATAGATCTGTATGGACCAGTATAAACCAGTATGGACCAGTCTGGACCAGTCTGGACCGGTATTGACCAGTATAAACCAGTATGGACCAGTGTGGACCAGTACAATCCAGTATAAACCAGTCTGGACCAGTATAGACCAACACAGGACCAGTATGGACCAGTATGGACCAGTCTGGACCAGTATGGACCAGTTTAAACCAGTACAATCCAGTATAAACCAGTAGGGACCCAGTGTCACCAGTGTCACCCCAGTGCCACCAGTGTCACCCCAGTGTCACCCCAGTGTCACCAGTGTCACCCCAGTGCCACCCCAGTGCCACCCCAGTGTCACCAGTGTCACCCCAGTGTCACCAGTGCCACCCCAGTGCCACCCCAGTGTCACCCCAGTGCCACCCCAGTGTCACCCCAGTGTCACCCCAGTGCCACCCCAGTGTCACCAGTGCCACCCCAGTGCCACCCCAGTGCCACCCCAGTGTCACCCCAGTGTCACCAGTGTCACCCCAGTGTCACCAGTGCCACCCCAGTGCCACCCCAGTGTCACCCCAGTGCCACCCCAGTGTCACCCCAGTGTCACCCCAGTGCCACCCCAGTGTCACCAGTGCCACCCCAGTGCCACCCCAGTGTCACCTCAGGGTGCCCCGCCCAGAGCCACCAACGGTGCCACCTCTGCTGTCACCTCAGTGTCACCATCATCAGTGCCACCTCAGTGTCACCCCAGTGCCACCAGTGCCACCTCAGTGTCACCCCAGTGCCACTGCCACCCCCAGTGCCACCCCAGTGCCACCTCAGTGTCACCCCAGTGTCACCCCAGTGCCACCACCCCAGTGTCACCCCACCTCCACCACCACTGTCACCCCAGTGCCACCATCAATGCCACCACAGTGCCACTCCAGTGCCAGCCAAAGCCACCACAGTGCCACCTCGGTGTCACCCTGCCTTTAATGGTGTCCCCACAGTGCCACCACCCCAGTGCCACCAGCTTGGTGCCACCCTAGTGCCACCACCCCAGTGTCACCCAAAGCCACCCCAGTGCCACCCCAGTGCCATCACCAGCAGTGCCACCGTTGCCACCCCACTGCCACCATCAGTGTCACCCCAGTGTCACCCAAAGCCACCACAGTGCCACCAGCTGGATGCCAACCTGCTTTTGCTGGTGTCCCCACAGTGTCACCACCCAGTGCCACCCAACGCCACCACAGTGCCACCATCCCAGTGCCACCCAAAGCTACCCCAGTGCCACCACCCCAGTGTCACCCAAAGCCACCACAGTGCCACCAGCTGGGTGCCATCCTGCCTTTAATGGTGTCCCCACAGTGCCACCACCCAGTGCCACCATCACTGTCACAGCACCCCAGTGACACACCCCAGTGCCACCATCAGTGCCACCGAATGCCACCCCAATGCCATCACAGTGCCACCATCAATGTCACCCCAGTGCCACTCCAGTGCCAGCCAAAGCCACCACAGTGCCACCTCGGTGTCACCCTGCCTTTAATGGTGTCCCCACAGTGCCACCACCCAGTGCCACCATCGGTGTCACCCCAGTGCCACCATCAGCGCCACCATCAGTGTCACAGCAGTGCCACCGTCAGTGTCACCCCGGTGCCACCATCAGTGTCACTCCAGTGCCACCACCACCACTTCCAGTGCCACCCCAGTGTCACCCAAAGCCACCCCAGTGCCACCACCAGCAGTGCCACCATTGCCACGCCAGTGCCACCATCAGTGTCACCCCAGTGTCACCCAAAGCCACCACAGTGCCACCACCCAGTGCCACCCAAAGCCACCACCCCAGTGTCACCCAAAGCCACCCCAGTGCCACCCAAAGCCACCACCCCAGTGTCACCCAAAGCCACCACAGTGCCACCGGCTGGGTGCCATCCTGCTTTTACTGGTGTCCCCACAGTGCCACCACCCCAGTGTCACCAGCTTGGCGCCACCCTGCTGTCCTTCACTGGTGTCCCCACAGCGCCACCCCGGTGTCACCCCGCTGTCCCTCAGGGCTGTCCCCAGCGTCCCCCGCCCCGCTCCCGCAGTGTCCCCAGCAGCGCCGCGCTGGCCGCCACCCTGACCCAGGGGACAGCCCCCGGTGCCACCGCGTCCCCGAGCGCCACCAGCGCCGCCGCCGCCGCCCCGGGGACGCTGCCCGTGAGCGCCGCCAGCGCCAGCAGCGACGCCGCCGTCAGCGCGGTGACAAAGTGACCCGCGGCGACAAAGTGGCCCTCGGTGACAAAGCGCGGCCACCCCGCGGCCAGCGCGGCCACCGCGGTGCCCGAGGCCAGCAGGAGCCCGGCGGTGGCGCTGTCGCCGCTCAGCCGGTGGCACCCGAAGGCCACCAAGGGCTGGGACAGCACCGAGCAGATCCAGGAGCCCGGCGGGGGTGGCACCTTGGGGACATCGTGGGGACACGGAGGGGACAGAGCGGCGCTGGCGGCCACCAGGGCCTGCAGGAGGAAACCGGCGGCTGGGCCCGGGGTGACCTGCGGGGACAGAGGGGACATCAGGGGACAGCAGGGGACATCAGGGGTCAGCAGGGGACATGGGGACAGAGGGGACATCAGGGGACAGCAGGGGACAGCATGGGGGGGGACATCAGGGGACAGCAGGGGACAGCAGGGGACAGCATGGGGGGGACATGGTGAGGACATGGTGGGGACATTGTGGAGACACCAGGGGGACATTATGGGGACAGCACAGGGACATGATGGGGACATGGGGAGGAGGTCATGGGGACAGCAGGGGACATCAGGGGACAGCCCAGGGGGACATGGTGGGGACATTGTGGGGACATCGTGGGGACATCAGAGGGACATTGGGGGGACACCAGGGGGACATTATGGGGACATCAGGGGGACATTGTGGGGATATCATGGGGACAGGGGTGGTGGCCAGGCCAGCTGTCACCTGTGGGGACATCATGGGGACATTGTGGGAATGTCATGGGGACATGATGGGGACATTCTGGGGACATGGTGGGGACATTCTGGGGACATCAGGGGGACATCATGGGGATGCCACGGGGACATTGTGGGGACATTGTGGGGATATCATGGGGACATTGAGAGGACATGGTTGGGACATCACGGGGACACCACGGGGACATTGTGGGATCTCATGGGGACATCGTGGGGACATCATGGGGACAGGGGTGGTGGCCAGGCCACCTGTCACCTGTGGGGAAATCAGGGGGACATCAGGGGGACATCACAGGGACATGGTGGGGACATCATGGGGACATCACAGGGACATCACGGGGACACTGTGGGGACATTGTGGGGCCGGGGGTCAGGGCATGGCATGGCTGGCAAAGGTGACACGGCACGGGTGACACAGGTGACCCTGTCCCCCCTGTCCCTGCTGTCCCCACTCCCCCCTGTCCCCGATGTCCCCAGGGTGTCCCCGAGGTGTCCCCCATGTCCCCAACCTGTCTGGCGGCGAGGGCGCAGCCCAGGCTGGTGACACAGAGCAGGGCGTGTGACGAGGCCACCCCGGTGTCCCCCATGGCTCCGGGGACACCCCGGGCACCTGCGGGGACAACGGGCGACGTCACTGAGGGCACAGGGTCCCCTCCCCCCCACTGCCACCTCCCCTGTCCCCAAGGTGTCCCCAAGGTGTCCCCAAGGTGTCCCCGAGCCCTCCCAGTGTCCCTCGATGTCCCCAAGCCCCTCCCGGTGTCCCCAAGGTGTCCCCAGGGTGTCCCCCCAGGTGTCCCCAAGGTGTCCCCCAGGTGTCCCCAAGGTGTCCCCAAGCCCCTCCCAGGTGTCATTTCCATGTCCCCTCGATGTCCTCATGTCCCCTCCCCTATCCCGGTGTCCCCAATCCCCCCCTGATGTCCCCAGTCCCCTCCAGGTGTCCCCAACCCCCCCTGTCCCCCTGTCCCCGTGTCCCCCCAGATGTCCCCAACCTCCCCCAATGTCCCCAAGCCCCCCCAATGTCCCCCTGTCCCCTCCCCTATCCCGGTGTCCCCGTGTCCCCCCAGATGTCCCCAGACCCCCCTCGGTGTCCCCAAGTCCTCCCTGTCCCCTCCTGTCACCCTGTCCCCTCCCCTGTTCCCGCTGTCCCCGATGTCCCCAACCCCCCCAGATGTCCCCAACGCCGCCCAATGTCCCCAAGCCCCCCCAATGTCCCCGTGTCCCCTCCCCTGTCCCGCTGTCCCCAGCGTCCCCAAGCCCGCCCAGATGTCCCCAACACCCCCCAGATGTCCCCAATCCCTTCCTGTCCCCCCTGTCCCCACGTCCCCTGCCCTGTCCCGCTGTCCCCGTGTCCCCCCTCAATGTCCCCAAGCCCCCCCGCTGTCCCCTGTGTCCCCATGTCCCCTCCCTATCCCGCTGTCCCCAGTGTCCCCAAGCCCCCCCAATGTCCTCAACCCCCACCCAATGTCCCCAAGCCCCCCCTCCGATGTCCCCGTGTCCCCCCTGGTGTCCCCAGCCCCTCCAAGATGTCCCCAAGCCCTTCCCCAATGTCCCCATGTCCCCCCCAATGTCCCGAAGCCCCCCCGGTGTCCCCCCGTCCCCTCCCTCTGTCCCCGTGTCCTCCCCGGTGTCCCCATGTCCCTCTGTCCCCGTGTCCCGCTCTTGTCTTGCTGTCCCCAAGCCCCCCAGATGTCCCCAATGTCCGCTGTCCCCCCCCGTCCCCCCTGTCCCCCTGTCCCCCTGTCCCCGCCCCTGTCCCCGGTGTCCCCAAGCCCCCCAATGTCCCCAGTGTCCCCCCGGTGTCCCCCCAATGTCCCCCCAATGTCCCCAATGTCCCCAATGTCCCCCCCTGTCCCGCTGTCCCCGTGTCCCCCCCGGTACCGCCACTTCCGGCAGCCCGGAGCGCGCGCAGGGTCGGGGGCGTGGCCAAGCGCGCTGATTGGCTGGAGGATCAGCTGGGCGGGAACGAGCGCCTTGATTGGCTGATAGCTCTGCTGGGCGGGGCCGAGCGCGCTGATTGGCTGACAGCCCTGCTGGGCGGGGCTGGAGAGCCATATATGGACATCGAGCCGCGGTGGGCGGGGCTAGGGGCGGTGAGTGCAGCCGGGTGGGCGTGGCTTGGGGTGGGCGTGGTGATTTAGGGCAATTACGGCTGGGGATTGGCTGGGTGGTGGGTGGGCGGGGCTAATCAGGGTAATTAGACCCGGGGATGGGATTTTGGGAGTGGTTATGGGTGGGCGGGGCTAATTAGGGTAATTAGGGGTGTGTTGGTATATAGGGGTATAGTGGGAGGGGCTAATTAGGGCAATTAGAGCTGGGATTGGCTGGGTTATGCAGTGGGCGGGGCTAATTAGGATAATTAGGGGTGGGGATGGGATACTGGGCATGTTTATGGTGTGGGCAGGGCTAATTAGGGTAATTAATGCTGGGGATGGGATAGTGACAGCAGATTGATGTGGGCGGGGCTAATTAAGGTAATTAAAGATGGGGTACTGGGCGTGGTTATGGGTGGGCGGGGCCAATTAGGGTAATTAGGGATGCGTTGTGAGGTGGGAGGGGCTAATTAGGATAATTAATGCTGGGGATGGGATAATGACTGTAGATTGATGTGGGAGGGGCTAATAAGGGTAATTAAGGATGGAATACTGGGCGTGGTTATGAGTGGGCGGGGCCAATTAGGGTAATTAGACCTGGGGATGGGATACTGGGTGGGGCTAATTAGGCTAATTAGGGCCTGAGATAGGATTTGGGGTATTTAAGGCTCGGGATGGGAGGGCGGGCGTAGATTGATGCGGAATTTTGGGATTTTGGGATTTTGGGATGTTGAGCGCTGGAATTTCGGGATGTTGGGATTTTTGGGATGTTGGGGATTTTGAGATTTTGGGATTTTTGAGATTTTGGGATTTTGGGATGTTGAGCGCTGGAATTTCGGGATGTTGGGATTGTTTGGATGTTGGGTTTGGATTGTTGGATTTTGGGATTTTGGGATTTTGGGATGTTGAGCACTGGAATTTTCGGGATGTTGGGATTTTTTGGATGTTGGGGATGTTGGATTTTTTGGAATGTTGGATTTTGGGATTTTGGGATTTTGGGATGTTGAGCGCTGGAATTTTCGGGATGTTGGGATTTTTTGGATGTTGGGGATGTTGGATTTTTTGGAATGTTGGATTTTGGGATTTTGGGATTTTGAGATTTTGGGATGTTGAGCGCTGGAATTTCGGGATTTTTTGGATGTTGGATTTTGGGATTTTGAGATTTTGGGATTTTGGGATGTTGAGCGCTGGAATTTCGGGATGTTGGATTTTTTGGATGTTGGGGATGTTGGGTTTTGGGATGTTGAGATTTCGGAATTTTTGAGATTTTGGGATTTTGGGACGTTGAGCGCTGGAATTTCGGGATGTTGGATTTTTTGGATGTTGGGGATGTTGGATTTTTTTGGAATGTTGGATTTTGGGATTTTGGGATTTTTAGATTTTGGGATGTTGAGCGCAGAAATTTCGGGATATTGGGATTTTTTGGATGTTGGGTTTGGATTGTTGGATTTTGGGATTTTGGGATGTTGAGCGCTGGAATTTCAGGATGTTGGGATTTTTTGGATGTTGGGGATGTTGGGTTTGGATTGTTGGATTTTGGGATTTTGAGATTTTGGGATTTTGGGATGTTGAGCGCTGGAATTTTGGGATGTTGGGATTTTTGGATGTTGGGGATGTTGGATTTTTTGGATGTTGGATTTTGGGATTTTGAGATTTTGGGATTTTGGGATGTTGAGCGCTGGAATTTCGGGATGTTGGGATTTTTTGGATGTTGGGGATGTTGGGTTTTTTGGAATGTTGGATTTTGGGATTTTGAGATTTTGGGATGTTGAGCGCTGGAATTTCGGGATTTTTTGGATGTTGGATTTGGAATGTTGGATTTTGGGATTTTGGGATTTTGGGATGTTGAGCGCTGGAATTTCGGGATGTTGGATTTTTTTGGATGTTGGATTTTGGGATTTTGAGATTTTGGGATTTTGGGATGTTGAGCGCTGGAATTTCGGGATTTTTGGGATGTTGGGGATGTTGGATTTTTTGGAATGTTGGATTTTGGGATTTTGAGATTTTGGGATTTTGGGATGTTGAGCGCTGGAATTTTCGGGATGTTGGGATTTTTTGGATGTTGGGGATGTTGGATTTTTTTGGAATGTTGGATTTAGGGATTTTGGGATTTTGGGATGTTGAGCGCTGGAATTTTGGGATTGTGGGAGTTTGGGATGTTGAGCGCTGGAATTTCGGGATGTTGGGATTTTTTGGATGTTGGGGATGTTGGGTTTGGAATGTTGGATTTTGGGATTTTTGAGATTTTGGGATGTTGGGGATGTTGAGCCCTGGAATTTTGGGATTGTGGGATATTGGAATGCTGGGATTTTGGGATGCTTGGATTGCTGCCATTTTTGGCGTCGGGATTTTGGGATGTTGAATGTTGGGATTTTTGGGATTGTTGGGTTTTGGGCTTGCTGGACATTGGGATTTTGGAAATTTGAGATTTTTGGATCTGGGATTTCAGAATTTGGGGGTTTTGGGACTTTGGGATTTGGGGATTTGGGGATTTTGGGATTTGGAGTCACTGGGATTTCAGGATACGCTGGGATTTTGGAATGCTGGGATTTGGAGATTTGGGGATTTGTGAACTTTAGGATTTGAAAATTTGGGATTTGGGGATTTCAGGATTTGGGGATTTCGGGATTTGGGGATTTGGGGTTTATCCCCCAGGCTGTCCCTGCTGCTGCTCCTGCGCCCGATTCCCGCGGGAATTCTCCTGAGCCGGAACCCCCTGGGAAACCCAATTCGGGATTTCTCGGGAACCTCTGGGAAAATCCCAAAATCCTCAACCTCACCCAGGAATTCCAAGGCAGAACACGGAGCTGAGCGATCCCCGACCAGGATCCGGGAAAAAAATCCAGGACCAAAATGGAGCTGGAATTCCCAAGGATTGGAGAAGATGGAATTTCCAAGGATTGGAGGAACTGGAATTCCCAAGGATTGGAGAAGATGGAATTCCCAAGGATTGGAGGAACTGGAATTCCCAAGGATTGGAGAAGATGGAATTCCCAAGGATTGGAGGAACTGGAATTCCCAAGGATTGGAGAAGATGGAATTCCCAAGGGTTAGAGCAGGAATTCCCAAGTGACGGGGGAATAGAAATTCCCAAGGGTTGGACGAGGAATTCCCAAGGACTGGAGCTGGATTTCCCAAGGAATGGATGAGTGTCCTGCGGTGACGTTGTATCCCCATTCATGTGTTCTGTCAATGTTGGATATTTTGTTCTGTACCTTTAAGAGTGGCCCTGAAGAGTGAAAGTTTTGTTTTGGTTTTCTCATCAGCCTGGCTGGGACTGAGAGGTTTTGGGCTTTTGCTGCTTTGGCTTCTCTCTCTCGCTTGCTCTTGCTTGCTTCGCTCCTGCTTGCTTTGGCTCCTTGCTAGTTTAGCTAAACAGTCCAAATTTCTTCCTGGACTGTTTCTCCTCTCTTTTTCCTCTGACCATCCCGAACCTGCTCCGGACTGGGACCTGGGAACACCCAGAGTTCACCCCTGGTGGCTGCAGAACACCGAAAGTTCACACCTGGTGGCTGCAGAACACCCAGAGTTCACCCCTGGTGGCTCCAGAACACCCAGAGTTCACCCCTGGTGGCTGCAGAACACCCAGAGTTCACACCTGGTGGCTCCAGAACACTGAGTTCACACCTGGTGGCTCCAGAACACCCAGAGTTCACACCTGGTGGCTCCAGAACACCCAGAGTTCACACCTGGTGGCTCCAGAACACCCAGAGTTCACACCTGGTGGCTGCAGAACACCCAGAGTTCACACCTGGTGGCTGCAGAACACTGAGAGTTCACCCCTGGTGGCTCCAGAACACCCAGAGTTCACACCTGGTGGCTGCAGAACACCCAGAGTTCACCCCTGGTGGCTGCAGAACACCCAGAGTTCACCCCTGGTGGCTGCAGAACACCCAGAGTTCACACCTGGTGGCTCCAGAACACCCAGAGTTCACACCTGGTGGCTGCAGAACACCCAGAGTTCACCCCTGGTGGCTCCAGAACACCCAGAGTTCACCCCTGGTGGCTCCAGAACACCCAGAGTTCACCCCTGGTGGCTCCAGAACACCCAGAGTTCACACCTGGTGGCTGCAGAACACCCAGAGTTCACCCCTGGTGGCTCCAGAACACCCAGAGTTCACCCCTGGTGGCTCCAGAACACCCAGGGTTCACCCCTGGTGGCTCCAGAACACCCAGAGTTCACACCTGGTGGCTCCAGAACACCCAGAGTTCACCCCTGGTGGCTCCAGAACACCCAGAGTTCACACCTGGTGGCTCCAGAACACTGAGTTCACCCCTGGTGGCTCCAGAACACCCAGAGTTCACACCTGGTGGCTCCAGAACACCCAGAGTTCACACCTGGTGGCTGCAGAACACTGAAAGTTCACACCTGGTGGCTCCAGAACACTGAGAGTTCACCCCTGGTGGCTGCAGAACACCCAGAGTTCACCCCTGGTGGCTGCAGAACACCCAGAGTTCACCCCTGGTGGCTGCAGAACACCGAAAGTTCACACCTGGTGGCTGCAGAACACCCAGAGTTCACACCTGGTGGCTCCAGAACACCCAGAGTTCACCCCTGGTGGCTGCAGAACACCCAGAGTTCACACCTGGTGGCTGCAGAACACCCAGAGTTCACCCCTGGTGGCTGCAGAACACCCAGAGTTCACACCTGGTGGCTGCAGAACACCCAGAGTTCACACCTGGTGGCTGCAGAACACCCAGAGTTCACCCCTGGTGGCTGCAGAACACCCAGAGTTCACACCTGGTGGCTGCAGAACACCCAGAGTTCACCCCTGGTGGCTGCAGCAGCTGCCCCAGCACCGGAGGGACTGAGGACAGAGCGACCACCCCACCCCAGAGTGAGACTGTCTGAATTTGTCATCTTTGTCAGAGCGGTGTCATCCGGTATTGTTCATTTTGTGTGCTGGGGGTGCTGTGCCTGTCAAATAAACAGGTTCTGTGTGCTGGGGTGCTGTGCCTGTCAAACAAACAGGTTCTGTGTGCTGGGGGTGCTGTGCCTGTCAAATAAACAGGTTCTGTGTGCTGGGGGTGCTGTGCCTGTCAAACAAACAGGTTCTGTGTGCTGGGGGGGCTGTGCCTGTCAAACAAACAGGTTCTTTCCACTTCTCTCCGAGGAATTTTTTTTCCCCGAACTAGTTGAGGGGGGAGGGTCCGTGTGGGTTTGTTTTCTGGAGAGTTCCTCCTTTGGAAATTCTCTATCAAATCTGCCCTAAACCGGTACAAAATCTTGGCACCCAATGTGGGGCTTGAGAGAGAGTGGAAAAAACCCTGTTTTGACTGCATTTTGGTTGCCATTACTCTGTGTTTGTTTAAATCAGCCAATAGCCATGGTTTTTGAACTCATAATGTCTGTTGGGGTGAAGGCTTGCATGTATATCTGGTCCCTCGGGTTTTCTGAGATCTTAATACTTTTGTGCTCCCTAGATTTATTTTCTTATCCAGAAATAGTTCTAGTATTGATCTTAACACGTAGTTTTTGTAGCAGAGGGGCAGTGACCAGAATAGCTATCCTGCTGGGCTTGGTGGCAATGATTTGTAAGAAGTTTGTAAACACGCTGGGGTCTGCTCCAGGTATGAATGGTTCCTGGCTATGGTTATGCATCCAGTTTGTTGGAGGAGGAGCAGCAGGGAATGAAGTTTTTCAGCCTTTGCTTTCCTTCTTCTCCTATGAATCGGTTGCATTACTAGTGAAGGATGTTCAGTTTCCTCTCAATGTTAAAGAAACCATCTTTCTGGTATTCAATCTGGTAACCTTCCTCTATACAGCCTGCTGCTTCTCTAGAATGAGGGCTGAGATTTCTAGACGGGCTGATGAGACCCCTGACTCAGGAGCAGACCCCAGTGTGGAAAATCCCAAGTGGTGCGGAAAATGGGAGGACATGGGCCAAATCCTGAAGGAATTCTCTGGCCCGATAGTCTGGGACTTTCCACATGAACAAATCCAGAACCCAGTTGAGGTGGGGAGATATCTGAAAGAGAAGTACCAGCATGAGCCTAAGGAGAGAAAGATCATTGCAGTGAGCTGGGCCCTGGCCTGTGCTTATCACACTTTGTTAGACAGTGTAGGGCAGCAGACAGAGGCAGGGGGGCAGGGAGATAAATCAGCTATCCCAGTCACTCAAGCTGTAGCCAACAGCCCAGGCTCGAAGCCAGCAGCCAAACCAGACGGTGAGCCCAAGCCAGCATCTAAACCCATGGCTGTGGCTACCAGTACTAGAAATGGGAAATTCACAGAAAAAACCAATCGACCAGTGCATGATGATGATGATGATGATGCAGAAGAAGGAACCTCGATGCCTCCTGACGTAAAATCAGGAGTCAAAGCAGCAGGTGCAAGATCAGATGCAAATATTGAGTCCTTTTCCCTGAAGGACCTTCGTGGCCTACGGAAGGATTACACCTGACAACCTGATGAATCCATAATTAGTTGGTTGGTCCGTCTCTGGGATGCTGCAGGCGAGGCTACAATTCTGGATGGCACTGAAGCGAGGCATTTGGGGTCCCTGTCACAGGACCCTGTCATCGACCAAGGAGTGATGAGAGGGGCTAATCCACGCAGCCTCTGGTCACGGGTCTTGGACAGTGTTGCACAAAGATACCTGTGTGCAGATGATCTTTATATGCAACAAACTCAGTAGAAGACCATAGAGCAAGGGATCCAACGCCTGAGAGAAATGGCAGTGGCAGAGATTATCTTCTCAGATGATGGGACAACTAAGAACCCAGACCTTGTACCATGCACGCCTGTGATGTGGCGAAAACTTGTGCGACTTGGGCCACATGAATATGCTTCTGCCTTAGCCATAATGAAGAGGGATGAGAGGGATGAGACTGTGCTGGATATGGCAAGGAAGCTCCGAGCATATGCAGATGCTGTGCATGGCCCAACGCATGCCAGAATCACAGCGGTGGAAGCACGTCAGCAGAAATTAGAGGATAAGATAGAGGAGAATCATAAGAAGCTCAGAGAGGAGATTAAAGAAGACCTTCTCCAAATCTCAGCAGTACAGATCAGAGGTTCTGGTATCCAAGGCAGACGTTTCCCAGGTGGTGAGAGACGGTACACCCTACGAAATGAGCTGTGGTTCTACCTGCGTGATTGTGGAGAAAACATGGGGAGGTGGGATGGAAAACCTACTGCTGTTCTGGCACGACGGGTGCGTGAATTGAAGGAAGCCACCAAAAGGAAAGCAGCTCCAGTTGCCCATAGCCGAACTACCAGGTATGATGATGATGACATGTCCGATCCCCTTGAAGGAACATCCAAGACATATGCCCAGAGAAAGAAAGATAACCAGGCTTAGAGAGGCCCTGCCTCTAGCCAGGTGGAGGCCAGGGAAAATCGTGTTTTCTGGTCTGTGTGGATTCGTTGGCCTGGCACATCGGAACCACAAGAGTATAAAGCTTTGGTTGATACAGGTGCACAATGTACATTAATTCCGTCGAGACATGTGGGGACGGAGTCTGTCTCCATTGCTGGTGTGACAGGGGGATCCCAGGATTTCACTTTGGTGGAAGCTGATGTGAGCCTGACTGGGAATGAGTGGAAGAGACATCCTATCGTGACTGGCCCAGAGGCCCCATGTATTCTGGGCATAGACTGCCTTCGAATTGGGTATTTCAAAGACCCAAAGGGACTCAGATGGGCATTTGGAATAGCTGCTGTAGAGACAGAGGGTGTCAAGCAGTTGAACAGTTTGCCTGGACTGTCAGAAAAGCCATCTGCAGTAGGACTCCTGAAGGTAGAAGAGCAACGAGTGCCAATTGCCACCTCAACAGTGCACCGCCGAATCGAGATGCTGTGATTCCCATCCACAAAATGATCCGTGAGCTGGAGAGCCAAGGGGTGGTCAGCAAGACCCACTCACCCTTCAACAGCCTCATTTGGCCTGTGCGTAAATCTGAAGGAGAATGGAGACTGACAGTAGACTATGGTGCATTGAATGAAGTGACTCCGCCACTGAGCGCTGCTGGGCCAGACATGCTGGAACTCCAGTACGAGCTGGAGTCCAAGGCAGCAAGGTGGTACGCCACTATAGACATTGCCAAGGCATTTTTCTCCATTCCTCTGGCAGCAGAATGCAGGCCTCAGTTTGCTTTCACCTGGAGAGGCGTGCAGTACACCTGGAACCGACTGCCCCAGGGTGGAAGCAGAGCCCCACCATCTGCCATGGACTGATCCAGGCTGCACTGGAAAAGGGTGAGGCTCCAGAACATTTGCAATATATTGATGACATCATTGTGTGGGGGAAGACAGCAGCAGAGGTGTTCGAGAAAGGGGAGAAAATCATCCAGATCCTCCTAAAAGCTGGCTTTGCCACCAAGAAGAGCAAAGTCAAGGGACCTGCTCAAGAGATCCAGTTTCTGGGAGTGAAGTGGCAAGACAGACAGCGTCAGATTCCCACCGATGTCATCAACAAGATCACAGCAATGTCTCCACCATCCAGCAAGAAAGAGACACAAGCTTTCCTAGGTGCCATAGGTTTTTGGAGGATGCATATTCCTGAATACAGTCAGATCGTGAGCCCTCTCTACCTGGTCACCCGTAAGAAGAACAAATTCCAGTGGGGCCCTGAGCAGCAACAAGCCTTTGCACAGATCAAGCAGGAGATTGCTCATGCAGTAGCCCTTGGCCCAGTCAGGACAGGACCAGAGGTGAAGAACGTGCTCTACTCTGCAGCCGGGAACCATGGCTTGTCCTGGAGCCTTTGGCAGAAGGTGCCTGGGGAGACTCGAGGCCGACCACTGGGATTTTGGAGTCGAGGCTACAGAGGGTCTGAAGCCAACTACACTCCAACAGAGAAGGAAATCTTGGCTGCCTATGAAGGAGTCCAGGCTGCCTCGGAAGTAATAGGGACTGAAGCACAACTCCTCCTGGCACCTCGACTACCACTACTGGGGTGGATGTTCAAAGCGAAAGTTCCCTCTACGCACCATGCCACCAGTGCTACATGGAGCAAATGGATTGCTGTTATCACACAGTGCACCTGTATTGGAAACCTGAATCGCCCTGGGATTCTGGAAATAATTACAAACTGGCCGGAAGGTGAAAACTTTGGTCTCGCTGATGAAGGGGAACAAGAAGTGACACGGGCTGAAGAAGCTCCACCATGCAACCAACTGCCAGCAGAGGATACACGATACGCTCTCTTTACTGATGGTTCTTGCCGCATTGTGGGAATGAACCGGAAGTGGAAAGCAGCTGTATGGAGCCCCACAGGACAGGTCGCAGAGGCCATTGAAGGAGAAGGTGGATCAAGCCAACTTGCTGAACTCAAAGCTGTTCAACTGGCCCTGGACATTGCTGAGAGAGAGAAGTGGCCAAAGCTCTACCTCTACACTGATTCATGGATGGTAGCCAATGCTCTGTGGGGATGGCTGGAGAGGTGGAAAGAGGCCACCTGGCAGCGTAGAGGAAAACCAATTTGGGCTGCTGAAGAGTGGAAAGACATTGCTAACAGAGTAGGGAAACTGCCTGTGAAGGTCTGCCATGTGGATGACCATGTCCCCAAAAGTAGAGCTAATGAGGAGCACCAAAACAATGAGCAAGTAGACCAGGCTGCAAAGATAGAGGTGTCAAAGATAGACTTAGATTGGCAACATGCAGGAGAGTTATTCCTAGCTCGATGGGCCCATGATGCCTCAGGGCATCAGGGCAGGGATGCCACCTATAAGTGGGCACGAGACCGAGGGGTGGATCTAACCATGGACAGTATTTCTCAGGTTATCCATGACTGTGAGACGTGTGCTGCCATCAAGCAGGCCCAGCGAGTGAAGCCCCTGTGGTATGGTGGGCGGTGGTCCAAGTACAAGTATGGGGAGGCCTGGCAGATTGACTCCATCACCCTGCCCCAGACACGCCAGGGCAAGCGCTGTGTGCTGACCATGGTGGAAGCCACCACGGGATGGCTGGAAACCTACCCTGTGCCTCATGCTACGGCCCGGAACACCATCCTGGGCCTGGAAAAGCAAGTTCTGTGGAGACATGGTACCCCTGAGAGGATTGAGTCAGACAATGGGACTCATTTCAAGAACAATCTTATCAACACCTGGGCTAGGGAACATGGCATTGAGTGGGTGTACCATATTCCCTACCATGCACCAGCTGCAGGCAAAGTGGAGAGGTACAACGGACTGTTAAAAACCACATTGAAAGCATTAGGTGGGGGAACTTTCAAAAACTGGGAGCAGCATCTGGCAAAAGCCACCTGGTTAGTTAACACCCGAGGCTCTACTAACCTAATGGGCCCTGCCCAGTCTGAGCCTTTGCATAAAGTGGATGGAGACAAAGTCCCAGTGGTACATGTCAGAGGTTTGTTAGGGAAGACAATTTGGATTAACTCTGCCTCGAATACAGACAAACCCATTCGTGGGGTTGTTTTTGCTCAGGGACCAGGTTGCACATGGTGGATAATGCAAAAAGATGGAAGAACACAATGTGTACCTCAGGGAGATCTGATTGTTGGATAAAACCTATGTGTAAATATCACTGTTTGCTGAATGCTGAATGCTACTACCATTGTCTGTATATAGCTGTATAATGAATGTATAATGCATGTATTTATAGAGTTAGAATTTATATTAGTTTTGGTAATAAGCAGACGATGTGGGGATAAGGGGTGGAATGTCCTGGGTTGGCTGTATGATGCTTTTATCCCCAATCGTCTTGTTCTGTTCATGCTGAATAGTAAGTTTTGCACCTTTAAGACTTATTGCAGACAGTGAAGGGGGAGAGAAATGCAGGTTTTTTTTTTCCCTCCAGATACTCCTGTCACTCCCCCACATTCCTTCTCCTGGACTGTTGTTGTCTGCAGACAGATGGTGGACAGAGCGCTTCTTTGGCTTTTTAGTCAGTTTTCAGCTAGCTGAGGCAAAGAACTTCCCTGGACTGTGTTTTTTCTTTTTCCTTTTCTTTGGACCTCTTGAAACCTGCTCTGGACTGAACACCCAGGGCAGCACTGGCAGCTCACCTTTCTGGCCCACCGGGCCGGGCCTGGCCTGCGACAATTCCAGCACCGGAGGGACTGATCAGAGACTGAGTGAGCTGAGCCACAACCCGGGGACGGGGTTTTCTCAGTTTGTCAATTTTTGATTCGAGTGGCAAGGGGTCTCATTGTTTGATATTGTTTTAGTTTTATTGTTTAATAAACAGGTTTTTTCCCACCTTTCTCCAAGGGGGTATTGTTTTCCTCCCGGACCAGTTGAGGGAGGGAGGGGCCGATTGGATCTGTTTTCTCACTGGAGCGACTTTGGGGAATTTTATTTTCCCAAATTTACTCTAAACCTGGACAGTCCCCCAGCCCCATCCCCACATTCCCAACACACGGAATTCCCAGGATCCACTGGAATCGTGAAAGGTTTTTTTTTTTTTTGGCATGGGATGGGATCTGGAATAGGACCTGGAATGGGACCTGGAATGGGATCTGGAATGGAATCTGGAATGGGACATGGAATGGGATCTGGGATAGAACCTGGGATAGAACCTGGAATGGGATCTGGAATGGGACCTGGGATAGAATCTGGAATGGGATCTGGGACGGGATCTGGGATAGAACCTGGAATGGGATCTGGAATGGGATCTGGGATAGAATCTGGAATGGGACCTGGAATGGGACCTGGAATGGGATCTGGGATAAAACCTGGAATGGGACCTGGACCGGGATCTGGGATAGAACCTGGAATGGGATCTGGGATAGAACCTGGAATGGGATCTGGGATGGGATCTGGGATAGAAGCTGGAATGGGATCTGGGATGGGATCTGGGATGGGATCTGGGATAGAAGCTGGAATGGGATCTGGAAAAAAATCTGGGATAGAACCTGGAATGGGACCTGGAATGGGATCTGGGATGGGATCTGGACCAGGATCTGGGATAGAACCTGGATTGGGATCTGGAATGGGATCTGGAATGGGACCTGGAATGGGATCTGGGATAGAATCTGGAATGGGACCTGGAATGGGATCTGGAATGGGACCTGGAATGGGACCTGGGATAGAACCTGGAATGGGATCTGGAATGGGACCTGGGATAGAACCTGGAATGGGATCTGGACCAGGATCTGGGATAGAACCTGGAATGGGATCTGGAATGGGATCTGGAATGGGACATGGAATGGGATCTGGCATAGAACCTGGAATGGGATCAGGGATAGAACCTGGAATGGGATCTGGAATGGGACCTGGGATAGAACCTGGAATGGGACCTGGACCAGGATCCCAAAGGAAAATCCGGAGGTGGGACAGAATTGGGGCAGGACCAGCCGTGAAATTCCCAGATTTTCCCCGTGGATGAGAGCCCGGACAAACCCCTGGATCACCCCCATGGAGACCCAGGCGGGATCTCCCCCTTCCCATCCCTCAAATCCCGAGGAATCCCAAAATTCCAGAGTGGGATCAGGAGCCAAAAGCTTTATTCAAAACCAGGTCTCTGTACAGGGCGGAATTCCCGGTGGGAATTCTGGGAACTGATCCCAAAATTATCCAACGGGAAGCAGCAGAGAGGGTTGGGAATGGATCCCATCCCAAATTCCGGCCAAATTCCCACTTTTTTTTGCCCCCTGAGGATGGAGGAGATGGAAGACTTTTCCCATGGATCGGGATCCCCCAGGGGTATTGCTGAGCAGAGCTGGGAATTCCAGGAATTTCGGGAATTCCGGGATTCAGAGGAGGTGCACGAGGCGTCCCGGGGTCTCAGAGCTGGGAATTCCAGGGATTTTGGGAGTTCTGGGATTCAGAGGAGGCAGATGAGGTGTCCCAGGAATTCCAGGAATTTTGGGAATTCCGGGATTCAGAGGAGGCGGACGAGGCGTCCCAGGAATTCCAGGAACTTTGGGAATTCTGGGATTCAGACAAGGCGGATGAGGCGTCCCAGGGTCTCGGAGCTGGGAATTCCAGGAATTTCGGGAATTCCGGGGATTTCGGGAATTCCGGGATTCAGAGGAGGCGGATGAGGCGTCCCGGGGTCTCGGAGCTGGGAATTCCAGGAATTTCGGGAATTCCAGGGATTTCGGGAATTCCGGGATTCAGAGGAGGCGGACGAGGCGTCCCAGGGTCTCGGAGCTGGGAATTCCAGGAATTTCGGGAATTCCAGGGATTTCGGGAATTCCGGGATTCAGAGGAGGCGGACGAGGCGTCCCAGGGTCTCGGAGCTGGGAATTCCGGGAATTTCAGGAATTCCAGGATTCAGAGGAGGCGGACGAGGCGTCCCAGGGTCTCGGAGCTGGGAATTCCAGGAATTTCGGGAATTCCAGGGATTTCGGGAATTCCGGGATTCAGAGGAGGCGGACGAGGCGTCCCAGGGTCTCGGAGCTGGGAATTCCAGGAATTTCGGGAATTCCAGGAACTTTGGGAATTCCGGGATTCAGAGGAGGCGGACGAGGCGTCCCAGGGTCTCGGAGCTGGGAATTCCGGGAATTTTGGGAATTCCAGGATTCAGAGGAGGCGGACGAGGCGTCCCAGGGTCTCGGAGCTGGGAATTCCAGGAATTTCAGGAATTCCAGGATTCAGAGGAGGCGGACGAGGCGTCCCAGGGTCTCGGAGCTGGGAATTCCAGGAATTTCAGGAATTCCAGGATTCAGAGGAGGCGGACGAGGCGTCCCAGGGTCTCGGCCACCTTGACGCGCACGGCCGGATCCGGATCCTTGAGCAGCAGCTGCAGGGCTGGAACGGCAGAGCCGGGATCGGGTCAGGATCGGGATCGGGATCGGGATCGAGATCGGGATTGAGGTCAGGACCAGGATCAGGATCAGGATTGGAGCTGGGATCGGGATCCGGGTCAGGATTGGAGTTGGGATCAGAAAGAATCCGGACTGGGATCAGGATTTGAGTCAGGACTGGGATTGGGATCAGGATCGGGATCAGGATCAGGATTGGAGTCGGGATTGGGACTGGGATCAGGATTGGAGTGGGGATCAGGATCGGGATCAGGATCAGGATTGGAGCTGGGATCGGGATCCGGGTCAGGATTGGAGTCAGGATCAGAAAGAATCCGGACTGGGATCAGGATTGGAGTCAGGACTGGGATTGGGATCAGGATTGGGATCAGGGTCAGGATTGGAGTCGGAATTGGGGTCAGGATCAGGATTGGAGTCGGGATTGGGACTGGGATCAGGATTGGAGTGGGGATCAGGATCAGGATCAGGATCAGGATTGGAGTCAGGATTGGGATCAGGGTCAGGACTGGAGTTGGGATCAGAAAGAATCCAGATTGGGATCAGGATTGGAGTCAGGACTGGGATTGGGATCAGGATTGGAGTCAGGATCAGAAAGAATCAGGATTGGGATCTGGATTGGGATCAGAATTGGGGTCAGGATCAGGATCAGGATCAGGACTGGGATTGGGATCAGGATCAGGACCAGGATCAGGATTGGGATCAGGATTGGGATCGGGACTGGGATTGGGATCAGGATTGGGATCAGGATCAGGACTGGGATTGGGATCAGGATCAAGGCTCAGACTTGGAGTTGGGATCAGGATCAGGATTGGAGTCAGGATCAGGATCGGGATCAGGACTGGGATTGGGATCAGAATCAAGGCTCAGATTTGGAGTTAGGATCAGGATTGGAGTCGGGATTGGGATCAGGATCAGGAATGGAGTCCGGATCGGGGTCTGGACTGGAGTCAGGATTGGGATTGGGATCAGGATCAGGACCGGGATCAAAGATTGGAGTCGGGATCAGAAAAAATCAGGATTGGGATCAGGATTGGAGTCGGGATTGGGACTGGGATTGGGATTGGGATCGGGATTGGGATCAGGATCAGGATTGGAGTCAGGAATTCGGAAATTCAGGAATTTGGGAATTCAGGAATTCGGGGATTTGGGAATTCGGAAATTGGGGAATTTGGGAATTCAGGGATTTGGGAATTCAGGAATTTGGAAATGTAGAAATTTGGGGATTTGGGAATTCAGGAATTTAGGAATTTGGAAATTCAGGAATTTGGGAATTTGGGAATCCAGGAATTTCGGAATTTGGAAATGTGGAAATTTGGAAATTCGGGAATTTAGGAATTTGGGAATTCAGGAATTTGGGAATGTGGAAATTCAGGGATTTGGGAATTTGGGAATTCAGGGATTTGAGAATTTTGGGATTTTGGAATTCGGGGAATTTGGGGAATTCGGAAATTGGGGATTTGGGAATTTGGAAATTGAGAAATTAGGGAATTCAGGAATTTGGAAATTGGGGAATTTGGGAAATTTGGGAATTTGGGAATTCCCACCCACCGGAGATGAGCTGGTCCAGGTCCACCTGCTGTCCCTGCTCCTCGTCCATGTGCAGCACCAGGAACCCTGCAGGGAATTTTGGGAATATTCCCTAAAAAACCCCAAAATGATCCCCCAAAAAACCTCATCCAAAAATCCCAAAACTCAACAAAAACTGCCCAAAACTCCCCAGGACCGATGTCACCCCCCGGTGACAAAGGCCACCACTGTGGTGACACCAAGAGGTGACAGGACCAGGGAGAAGTTTGGGGCCACCAGACACCACAAGATTCCCCAAAAACCACCCCAAAACCACCCCAAAATGTCCTAAACCCACCCAAAACGAGCCCAAAAATCCCTTGGGGACCTCCAGGATTGACAAATGCCACCACTGCGGTGACACCAAGGGGTGACAGAACCAGGGGACAAGACTGGGGTCACCAGAGACCCCAAAACCTTCAGAATTACCCCAAAACTGACCCAAAACCACCCCAAAAGTCCCTTGGGGACCTCCAGGGCTGATGTCACCTCCTGGTGACAAAGGCCACCACTGTGGTGACACCAAGGAGAAGAGAGACCTGAATCTACCAGGGGACAAGACTGGGGTTACCAGGGACTCCAAAACCTTCAGAATTACCCCAAAACTGACCCAAAATCATCCCAAAACCGCCCCAAAACCCCCTGGGGACCTCCAGGGCTGATGTCACCTCCTGGTGACAAAGGCCACCACTGTGGTGACATCAAGAGGTGACAGAAGCAGGGAGAAGTTTGGGGTCACCAGACACCCCAAGATTCCCCAAAAGCCACCCCAAAACCACCCCAAAATGTCCCAAAACCACCCCAAAATGTCCTAAAACTACTCAAAACGAGCCCAAAAATCCCTTGGGGACCTCCAGGATTGATGTCACCTCCTGGTGACAAAGGCCACCACTGCGGTGACACCAAGGGGTGACAGAACCAGGGGACAAGACTGGGGTCACCAGACATCCCAAGATTCCCCACAAACCACCCCAAAACCCACCCCAAAATGTCCCAAAACCACCCCAAAATGTCCTAAAACCACCCAAAACCAGCCCAAAAATCCCTTGGGGACCTCCAGGGCTGATGTCACCTCCTGGTGACAAAGGCCACCACTGTGGTGACATCAAGAGGTGACAGGACCAGGGAGAAGTTTGGGGTCACCAGACACCCCAAGATTCCCCAAAAACCACCCCAAAACCACCCCAAAATGTCCCAAAACCACCCCAAAATGTCCTAAAACTACTCAAAACGAGCCCAAAAATCCCTTGGGGACCTCCAGGATTGATGTCACCCCCTGGTGACAAAGGCCACCACTGCGGTGACACCAAGGAGAAGAGAGACCTGAATCTACCAGGGGACAAGACTGGGGTCACCAGAGACCCCAAAACCTTCAGAATTACCCCAAAACTGACCCAAAACCACCCCAAAGCCACCCAAAGCCCCTCGGGGACCTGCAGGGCCGATGCCACCCCCTGGTGACAATGCCACCTTGGTGTCCCCGTCCCTCACCGGTGAACATGGCCGCCGCCGCCCGCAGCTCCCGCCAGGGGCTCTTGAAGTAGAAGAGGTTGGTGGAGATGAGGCGGCCCAGGAGAGAGGGGTGGCTGCGCATCTGCGGGGACACAGGGGACAGTGGGGACAGTGGAGACACTGGGGAAATTGGGGACATTGGGGACAGTGGGGGCAATGGGGGCATTGGGGACATTGGGGACAGCGGGGGCATTGAGGGACATTGGGGACATTGGGGACATTGGGGACATTGGGGACACTGGGGACATTGAGGTCAATGAGGGCAATGGGGGCATTGGGGGCAATGGGGACATTGGGGACAGTGGGGACAGAGGGGACATTGGGGACATTGGGGACACTGGGGACATGGGGGACAGAGGGGAAAGAGAGGACATTGGGGACATTGGGGGCAGCGAGGACATTGGGGACACTGGGGACAGAGGGGATGTTGGGGACATTGGGGACATTCCGGGCAATGGGGACAATGGGGACATTGGGGACAGAGGGGAAAGAGGGGACAACATCCCAAAATCCCCCCATCCCAACGTCCCAATATCCCAATGTCGCAATGTCCCAATACTCCAATATCCCAGTCCCAATATCCCGATATCCCCACATCCCCATAACCCAACATCCCAAAATCCCCATATCCCAATATGCCAATATCCCAATCCCAATATCCCAACATCCCAACATCCCGATATCCCAAAATCCCCGCGATGTCCCACCAGGAACTTGGCGGCGGTGTTGACGAACTCCCCGTAGTGCAGCCCCCGCACATCCCCAAATTCCAAATTCCAATGTCCCAAAATCCCACTATCCCAATATCCCAACATCCCAATATCCCCACATCCCAATATCCCAACACCTCAATATCCCAATGTCCCAATGTCCCAACATCCCAATATCCCAATGTCCCGATATCCCAATATCCCAACATCCCAATATCCCAATATCCCGATATCTCAATATCCCAATGTCCCAATGTCCCGATATCCCAACATCCCAATGTCCCAACATCCCAATATAGCAAAGTCCCGATATCCCAATATCCCAACATCCCAACATCCCAATGTCCCAATATCCCAATATCCCAACATCCCAATGTCCCAATATCCCAACATCCCAACATCCCAACATCCCAATGTCCCAATATCCCAATATCCCAACATCCCAATGTCCCAATATCCCAACATCCCAACATCCCAACGTCCCAATCCCAATATTCCAATGTCCCCATGTTCCAATACTCCAATATCCCAACATCCCAATATCCCAACATCCCAATGTCCCAATATCCCAACATCCCAACATCCCAATGTCCCAATATCCCAACATCCCAATATCCCAACGTCCCAATCCCAATATTCCAATGTCCCCATGTTCCAATACTCCAATATCCCAATATCCCAATATCCCAACATCCCAATGTCCCAATATCCCAATATCCCAATATCCCGATATAGGGATGTCCCACCAGGAACTTTGCAGCGTCGTTGACGAACTCCCCGTAGTGCAGCCCCCACACATCCCAATGTCCCAATGTCCCGATATCCCAACATCCCAATATCCCAAATATCCCAATATCCCGATATCCCAATGTCCCAATGTCCCAATATCCCAATATCCCAATATCCCAATGTCCCAATATCCCGATATCTCAACATCCCAATGTCCCAAGGTCCCAATATCCCAACATCCCAATATTCAAAGTCCCAATGTCCCAACATCCCAATATCTCAATAGCCCAATGTCCCAACGTCCCAATATCCCAATGTCCCAACATCCAAATATTCCAATATCCCAATATCCCAATCCCATTCCCACATATCCAAACATCCAAATGTCCCAATATCCCAATATCCCAAAATCCGGATATCCCGATATCCCAGCGATGTCCCACCAGGAACTTGGCGGCGTCGTTGACAAACTCCCCGTAGTGCAGCCCCCTCACATCCCCAAATTCCAACATCCCACTATCCCAAAATCCAAAAATTCCAATATCCCAGTATCCCAATATCCCAAAATCTGAAAATCCCAACATCCCAAAATCCCAACATCCCAAAATCCCCGCAATGTCCCACCAGGAACTTGGCGGCGTCGTTGACGAACTCCCTGTAGTGCAGCCCCTGCACATCCCAATATCCCAATCCCAGTATCCCAATATCCCAAAATCCCAAAATCCCAATGTCCCAATATCCCAATGTCCCAATATCCCAAAATCCCAACATCCCAACATCCCGATATCCCGATATCCCAGTATCCCAACATCCCGATATCCCAACGTCCCAATATCCCAATATCCCAATATCCCGATATCCCAGGGATGTCCCACCAAGAACTTGGCGGCGTCGTTGACGAACTCCCCGTAGTGCAGCCCCCACACATCTCCAAATTCCAATGTCCCAACATCCCAAATTCCAATGTCCCACTATCCCAACATCCCCATACCATATCCCAGTATCCCAACATCCCGATATCCCCATATCCCAACATCCCAATATCCCGATATCCCAGCGATGTCCCCGCGATGTCCCACCAGGAACTTGGCGGCGGCGTTGACGAACTCCCCGTAGTGCAGCCCCCACACATCCCCAAATTCCAACATCCCACTATCCCAAAATCCAAAAATTCCAATATCCCAGTATCCCAATATCCCAAAATCTCAAAATCCCCATATCCCAACATCCCGATATCCCGATATCCCAGCGATGTCCCCGCGATGTCCCACCAGGAACTTGGCGGCGTCGTTGACGAACTCCCCGTAGTGCAGCCCCCTCTCCTCCCGCAGGTGATTCCCGAACATTTCCCGGAGCCCCTCGCAGCCCAGGCTGGGCCCGCACATCCTCAGCGCGAACTTGCACGCCTGGAAAAAAACCGGGAACGCCGGGAATTCCGGGATGGGGGGAACCCCCCCCTAACCCAGAACCCTGGGGAATCCCTGGGAATTCCCGGGAATCCCACCTTGACCACGTCGGGCTGGGGGTCCTGCAGGTGCAGCAGGAGCGTCACGAGCCCGTTGAGGATCTGCTCCGAGAACACCTCGGAGTCGGCGCGGCTGAAGCGGGACAGGTTCCCGAAGAGGAGGATGGAGGAGTGACGGAGCTCGGAGTGCTCCTGGGAAAAACGGGAAAAACGGGAATCAAGGGGGGCAATCCCATAGATCCCATCCTGGGATTTCAAAATCCCATCCTGGGATTTCAAAATCCTGCCATGGGATCCCAAAATCCCCATCCTGGGATCCCCTAATCCCATCCTGGGATCCCAAAATCCCCATCCTGAGATCCCCAAATCCCCATCCTGGGATCCCCTAATCCCACTCTGTGATCCCACCATTCCCAATCCTGCTAATCCCAGCATTCCCATCCCAGGATCCCAAAATCCCTGCCCTTGGATCCCACCATCTCCATCCCGTTTTTCCCACCATCCCAATCCTGTTTGTCTCCCAAGGCTGGGGCCAATCCCAATGGGAAAATCCCAAGGAATGATCCCAGTAGGAAAATCCCAATGGGAAAATCCCAATGGGAAAATCCCAATAGGACAATTCCAATGGGACAATTCCAATGGGAAAATCCCAATGGGGCAATCCCAGCGGGAAAATCCCAATGGGACAATTCCAGTGGGACAATTCCAGTGGGACAATCCCAGTGGGAAAATCCCAATGGGACAATCCCAGTGGGACAATTCCAGTGGGAAAATCCCAATGGGACAATCCCAATGAGGCAATTCCAGTGGGACAATCCCCATGGGAAAATCCCAACGGGAAAATCCCAATGGGACAATTCCAATGGGAAAATCCCAATAGGACAATCTCACTGGGAAAATTCCAATGCGGCAATCCCAGTGGGAAAATCCCAATGGGGCAATCCCAGCAGGAAAATCCCAATGGGAAAATCTCAATGTGAAAATCCCAATGGGACAATTCCAGTGGGACAATTCCAGTGGGAAAACCCCAGTGGGACAATCCCAATGGGACGATCCCAGTGGGAAAATCCCAATAGGACAATTCCAATGGGAAAATCCCAATAGGACAATCACACTGGGAAAATCCCAATGGGGCAATCCCAGTGGGAAAATCTCAATGGGACAATCCCAGTGGGAAAATCCCAATGGGAAAATCCCAATGGGACAATTCCAGTGGGAAAATCCCAATGGGGCAATTCCCAATGGGACAATCCCAGTGGGAAAATCCCAATGGGCCAATCTGAATGGACCAATCCCAATGGGGGCCAATCCCAGTGGGACCCTCAGCCCAGCCCAGGAGCACAGACGAAGATCCAGTAAAAATCCCAGCCCGAGGGAGAAATTTGGGATCAGAAAACTCTGGAGATGCTCCCACCACGCCCCCAACCCCATTCCCAAGCCCGGGAATTGCGGGCGGGCTCCTCACGCTGTCGAAGAAGGGCCGGATGCGGATGGAGACGTGGAGCAGCATGGCCTGCACGTCCCGCTCCTCCAGGTGATCCAGGATTCTGGAGAGGCTGGACATGGCCTCCAGCGCCAGCAGATTGTTGGGATCGTCCTTGTCGTCCATGCCGTTGACCATGGAGGCCAGCAGCTGCGAGCCGTGCCGCCGGATCTGCCGGGAAAACCGGGAAAAGCGGGATCGGAGATGGGAAAAACCGGGATACGGAACCCCCAGGGGGGACTGTCCTGGAAAAAACTGGGATTGAGGGGATCCAGGGGGAGTCTGGGAAGTGCTCGCAGGGAAAAAGGGAAGGGCGTGGAGTTGGGATTTTTGGGAATATTCCACTGGAATTGCAGGCAAAGATTTGGTGGGTTCATGGTTGGGAATTGGGGAATTCCCGGGAGAAGATGAGGGAGATGTTGGAGCTCATCCCGGAGAAAATTGGGATGGAAGGGATCCAGGGGGAGTTTGGGAAGTGCTCCCAGGGAAAAAGGGAATGGCTTGGAGTTGGGATTTTTGGGAATATTCCACTGGAATTGCAGGCAAAGATTTGGTGGGTTCATGGTTGGGAATGGCGGAATTCCCAGGAGAAGATGAGGGAGATGCTGGGGTCACCCTGGAGAAAATTGGTATTGAAGGGATCCAGGGGGATCTAGGGTGGGATCTGCTCTCAGGGAAAAAGGGAATGGTTTGGAGTTGGGATTTTTGGGAATATTCCACTGGAATTGCAGGTAAAGATTTGGTGGGTTCATGGTTGGGAATTGGGGAATTCCCAGGAGCAGATGAGGGAGATGTTGGGGCTCATCCCGGAAAAAATTGGGACTGAAGGGATCCAGGGGGAGTGTGGGATCTGCTCCCAGGGAAAAAGGGAATGGTGTGGATTTTGGGATTTTTGGGAATATTCCACTGGAATTGCGGGCAAAGATTTGGTGGGTTCATGGTTGGGAATGGGGGAATTCCCAGGACAAGGTGTGGGAGATGTTGGGGCTCATCCTGGAGAAAATTGGGATTGAGGGGATCCAGGGGGATCCAGGGTGGGATCTGCTCCCAGGGAATGGGGCAGGACACAGGGAAAGGCCTCAGGTTGGGACTGTCGGGAATTTTCCCCTGGAATTTGATGGGATCCCAAAATCCCATCCTGGGATCCCCTAATCCCACCGTGTGATCCCACCATTCCCAATCCTGGTAATCCTAGCATTCCCACTGTGTGATCCCAAAATCCCACCCTCTGATCCCAAAATCCCATCCTGGGATCCCCTAATCCCACCGTGTGATCCCACCATTCCCAATCCTGGTAATCCTAGCATTCCCACTGTGTGATCCCAAAATCCCACCCTCTGATCCCAAAATCCCCATCCTGGAATTCTGGGATTTGGGGCTTCGGGAAGCAGGGCAGGGACCGAGGCCAAGGATTCCCGGGAGAAGCTGGGAAAAGGGGACAATCCCAGCTGGAATTCCTGCAGGTCTGGGAAATGTTCCTGGGGATCCCTGGAAAACGGGGCTGGGGAAAGGCTCTGGAACTTCTCGGCATTCCTGGGAATGGTTCCCGAAAAATTCCCGGGAGCTGCTGAGGGATTTTTAGGATTCGGAGCCTCCTGGTTCATCCCAATCCCTGGAGCTTCCTCCTCATCCCAGAAAAACCTCACCCCGGATGTTTTGGAGGGAATTCCTTCCCCTGTGGAAGCAGGAATCCATTCCCAAATCCCAAATCCCAAATGTCCAGAGCTGCTCCCATCCCACCTGCTCCGGGGATCCCGAGGCGACGTTGCCGAGCCCCCGGAGCGCCAGGACACGGACCAGGAGGCAGGAATCCTTCTCCAGAGCTGTCAGAGAGTCCAGGATGGGCTCCAGCAGCAGCAGGTCGTTCACCACGTTGTGGTTGAGGAGCTGGAGAAGGGAAAAAACCTCGGGATACAGCAGGAAAAAATCTGGGATCATGGATGGATGGATGGATGGATGATGGATGGATGGATGGATGATGGATGGATGATGGATGGATGATGGATGGATGATGGATGGATGGATGATGGATGGATGGATGGATGGATGGATAATGGATGGATGGATGGATGATGGATGGATGGATGGATGGATGGATGGATGATGGATGGATGATGGATGGATGATGGATGATGGATGATGGATGATGGATGGATGGATGGATGGATGGATGATGGATGGATGATGGATGGATGGATGGATGGATGATGGATGATGGATGGATGATGGATGGATGGATGGATGGATGGATGATGGATGGATGGATGATGGATGATGGATGATGGATGATGGATGGATGGATGATGGATGGATGGATGGATGATGGATGATGGATGGATGATGGATGGATGGATGATGGATGGATGGATGGATGGATGATGGATGGATGGATGATGGATGGATGGATGGATGGATGATGGATGGATGGATGGATGGATGGATGGATGATGGATGGATGGATGGATGATGGATGGATGATGGATGGATGGATGGATGATGGATGGATGATGGATGGATGGATGGATGGATGGATGGATGGATGGATGATGGATGGATGGATGATGGATGGATGATGGATGGATGATGGATGGATGGATGGATGATGGATGGATGATGGATGATGGATGGATGATGGATGATGGATGGATGGATGGATGGATGATGGATGGATGGATAATGGATGGATGATGGATGGATGGATGGATAGATGGATGGATGGATGGATGGATGGATGGATGGATGATGGATGGATGATGGATGATGGATGGATGGATGGATGGATGGATGGATGGATGGATGATGGATGATGGATGATGGATGGATGGATGATGGATGGATGGATGGATGGATGGATGGATGGATGGATGGATGGATGATGGATGGATGATGGATGGATGATGGATGGATGATGGATGGATGGATGGATGGATGGATGATGGATGGGTGATGGATGGATGATGGATGGATGGATGGATGGATGGATGATGGATGGATGGATGGATGATGGATGGATGGATGGATGGATGGATGGATGATGGATGGATGGATGGATGGATGATGGATGGATGGATGATGGATGATGGATGGATGGATGGATGGATGATGGATGGATGGATGGATGGATGGATGGATGGATGGATGGATGATGGATGGATGGATG